>CM020216.1:170910433-171127175 GCA_009819775.1 Phoenicopterus ruber ruber | reverse complement strand
GCCCTTCTCCCCCAGCGGCTTCGGCTACGGCTACAACTACAGCTACAGCTTCGGAGGCCCGGGCTGCTTCAGTGGCAGAAGAGGCTGCTACCCCTGCTAAGGGCCCTCCCCACCTCCCCTGACGCCAACCACCCACACCCTGCAAGCCACAGCATGGATTGAACATGCACCTCTGTGCCATTGCTGGCACATGGGCTCGCCGTCCACGGCTCCTCCTCTCAAGGCACCAAGCAAGGAAGCAGGGAGGCGCCAGCCCAGGCTGCCGGGAAACACGGCCCATGTACCTCCTCCTCTTCTCCCACTTCCTTCTTTGCACCTCACATGGGCTCCTTTCCATTTGGTGCTCCTGCTTTTTCAGTCTTTTGCCTCAATAAACTTCTCCTGCATCCCAGCCTGAGACGCCTCCACTCCCATTTTTCTCCCAAAGCTTTTCCAACTTCACCCTAGGTAAAACAGGGCTCAAGAGCCATCAGGGTGGGTGGAAAAGGGCAACAACACCTCGCCTACGAAATATGACACCACCAATACCAGTGCCTGGGGGCTTCCAGAACGCGACATAAGCCCATCACGTGCTCAAACAAAGGCTTCGCATGACAACGCTCACCTGCGCGCCGTTCTGAAGAAAATCTCTCTGTGCCAGCACACGCTTGACTAACTCTCTTCCCCAGCATGACTCTCTGGGGCTCACAGAACACAATCACAGAATCAGTTGGTTCAGCAGGAACCGCTGGAGAGCGTGTGCTTCAAGCCCCCTGCTCACAGCTAGAGCAGGTTGTGCGGGACCACGGCCAGTTGGGTTTTCGGTATCTCCAAGGATGGACACTCCACCACCTCTTCCACTCTTTGACCACCCTCACGCTGAAAAAGCCTTGCCTTCTTTTCCCATGCAATTCCATCTGTTTTCACTTGTGCCCATGGACTCTTCTGCAGGCAGTGCGCACTACTGAGAACAACCAGGGTCCCTCCACCTCATTCCCTGCCATCAGGGATTTATGTACATTGATGACAAGCCCCCCTGCGCATCCTTGTCTCCTGCCTAAACAGTCCCAGCTCTCTCAGCCTCTCCTCTTCGGAAAGATGCTCCAACCCCTTCAGAATCTTGCTGGCCCTGCACTCGTCTTGCTCCACTAACTCATAGAATCATGGAATCATAGAATTGTGCTGGTTGGAAGAGACCTCCAAGATCATCGGGTCCAACCATTAACCTAGCATTACCAAGTCCCCCACTAAATCATATCACTTAGGGCCTCATCTAAACGTCTTTTGAATACCTCCAGGGATGGGGACTCCACCACCTCCCTGGGCAGCCTCCTCCAATGCCCGACAACCCTTGCGGTGAAGACATTTTCACGAATATCCAATCTAAACCTCCCCTGGCGCAACTTGAGGCCGTTGCCTCTTGTCCTGTCGTCTCTTACTAGGGAGAAGAGACCGACCCCCACCTCTCTACAACCTCCTTTCAGGGAGTTGTAGAGAGCAGTAAGATCTCCCCTCAGCCTCCTTTTCTCCAGGCTAAACATCCCCAGTTCCCTCAGCCGCCCCTCGTAGGACTTGTGTTCTAGACCCTTCACCAGCTTCCTTGCCCTTCTCTGGACACGCTCCAGCACCTCAATGTCTTTCTTGGAGCGAGGGGCCCAAAACTGAACACAGTACTCGACGTGCGGCCTCACCAGGGCCGAGTACAGGGGGACGATCACCCCCCTACTCCTGCTGGCCACACTATTTCTCATACAGGCCAGGATGCCGTTGGCCTTCTTGGCCACCTGGGCACACTGATGGCTCATCTTCAGCCGGCTGGTGACCAACACCCCCAGGCCCTTTTCCACCGGGCAGCTTTCCAGCCACTCCCCCCCAAGCCTGTAGCGCTGCCTGCGGTTGGTGTGACCCAAGGGCAGGACCCGGCACTTGGCCTTGTTCAACTTCATACAATTGGCCTCGGCCCATCGATCCAGCCTCTCCAGATCCCTCTCTAGCGCCTGCCTGCCCTCCAGCAGATCAACACTCCCGCCCAATTTGGTATCATCTGCAAACTGACTGAGGGTGCACTCGATCCCCTCGTCCACATCATTGAGCAAGATGTTGAACAGGACTGGCCCCGATACTGAGCCCTGGGGAACACCACTTGTGACCGGCCGCCAACGGGATTTCACTCCATTCCCCACAACTCTTTGGGCCCGCCCATCCAGCCAGTTTCCTACTCAGCGCAGAGTACGCCCGTCCAAGCCACGGGTAGCCAGTTTCTCCAGGAAGTCCACGAAGTCCACGTCCTTCTTCCACTACTGGTGGCCCCTTATCCCGCAAGGGTGCATTGCCACCTCAGGGTCCATTTGTTCTCCACCAGGACCACAAGGGCCTTCTCTCCTAAGCTGCTTTCTATCCAATGGGCCCCCAGCCATTCCTGCTACCTGGGATGACTCCTCCCCAGAAACAGGACGTTGCATCTCCCCTTGCTCAACTCCATCAGATTCTCCATGTCCACTGCAAGGAAATCAGGTCGCTCCCTCAGCAATCGGGGGTTCAAACCATCTTTCCCCACGGACATATGCACAGCCAGTTACACACACCCCCTTTCCAGGGGGCAGCCGTGAGCCCACCTGACTCACGGGCACCCCCAGCCCAGCCCTGCATTGGCCCAGCGTGCCTCTTGCCTGCCAGGCACTCCAGCACCCCTCCACACAGAAGCACAGATACCCTTCCTTCCTCGCCTCATCTTCCTCGCCAACAAGCACTGCTCGCACAGTGAACAACCCTCAAGACCATACAGGGTGCCCAGGTCACCACGCCCCTTCCTGTGGGGTCCTCAGCTGACCCAAGTGTGGGTCCCTGTTGCACTGTCCACCTGGCTGCATGGTTCCCATTCCACCTACGTGGGAGTCCCCAGGCCACGGTCTCACCTTGCTACGGGGTCCCCAACTGATCCCTTGCGCGGGATCCCCAGGCCACCATCCCCTCTTTTCTGCAGTCCCACGCTGACCCAGGCAGGGGGTCTCCAGACCACCATCCTCCCTGCTGCAGGGCCCCTGGACCACCTGTGCGGGGGACTCCAAGCCGCCATCCCTCTGCTCTGAGGTCACACAGGAAGCCCCCTGGGTGAGGTCACCATCCTCCTCGGCATGGGGTCCCTGAGGCACAGCAAGGGGCACTGAGGACCAGGAGCACGAACAAGCCTGTGACCCTGCTCTGCTGTCAAGATGCGGCTCTGCGGTGGGTTGACCTTGCCTGGACCGCCACGTGCCCACCAAGCCGCTCTAGTAATCCCCCTCTTCAACTGGACAAGGGGGAAAGGCTCCTGAGTGGAGAGAAGGAGGAAGAGATCAATTACCATCACGGGCAAAACGGACTTGACTTGGGGAACTTAATTCAATTTATTACCAAGCAAAAGTCAGAGTAGGATAATCAGAAATAAAAACAAATCCTAACACACCTTCCTCCCACCCCTCGCTTCTTCCAGGCTCACCTTCACTCCCACATTCTCTACCTCCTCTGCCCGAGCAGCGCAGGGGGATTGGGAATGAGGGTTGCGGTCAGTTCATCACACGTCGTCTCTGCTGCTCCTTCCTCCTCACTCTTCCCATGCTCCAGCGTGGGGTCTCGCCCACCGGAGACAGTCCTCCATAAACTTCTCCAACGTGAGGCCTTCCCATGGGCTGCACTTCTTCACAAACTGAAGAAGCCTGCTCCAGCCCGGGCTCTCCAGGGGGTCACAGCCTCCTTCTGGCGCATCCACCTGCCCCAGCGTGGGGTCCTCCAGGGGCTGCAGGTGGATATCTGCTCCACCACGGACCGCCACGGGCTGCAGGGGGATATCTGCTCTACCATGGACCTCCATGGGCTGCAGGGGCACAGCCTGCCTCACCAGGGTCTGCGCCACGGGATGCCGGGGAAGCTCTGCTCCGTTGCCTGGACCACCTCCTCCCCCTCCTTCTCCGCTGACCTTGGTTTCTGCTGGGCTCTTTCTCTCACATATTCCCTCTCCTTTCTTCAGGCTGCTCTTGCGCAACAGTTTCTTTCCACTTCTTAAATACGTTCTCAAAGAGGCGCTACCACCATCGCTGATTAGCTCAGGTCTGTCCAGCGGCGGGTCCATCTTGGAGCCGGCTGGCCCTGACTGTCGCGCAAGAGGGAAGCTTCTGGCATCTTCTCACAGAAGCCACCCCTGCAGCCCCCTCGCTACCAAAACCTTGTCGCATAAACCCAATACACACAGCTACAACCTTACAAGCCAGAGGGGCACCAAGACACACACGGAACACAGCCAACAGGAAAGGCCAGGCCTAGAGACAGGCTTACCCAGCTGACATCAAGGCAAGCAGGGAGCCAGTGCGATGGAAGGGGCAGTGCCTCGCACCCAGCACACCTCCAAAGCCCACACCAGCCTGCCAGGGCTGCCAGGAAATGGGGCCCCCTCTTCACAACGCACCCGCAAACCACACCACACGAGCGCCACGGGATGACCTCACTGACGACACCTCTGCTACTCTTTGGTCACGTCTTCTGCCTGCCTTGACACGAGCCATCAACGCCAACCCTTTGGCCTCTAATACTCTCACTTAAAAGCTGCCGCCAGGGCCAAGTGGACACGTCCTCAAGCGGAGGACATGAAATTGCAGAATTGCAGCAGGGTAAACACACCCCACCTCATTACTCACCAGGCTGTGGCATGCATGAGTGTCGTGGTTTAACCCCAAATTGTAACCCAATACCACGCAGCCGCTCGCTCACTCCTCCCCTCCCCGCTGGGGCAGGGAGGAGAATTGGAGAGAAAGGAAAACTCGCGGGTTGAGATAAAAAACAGCTCACCAGGACAGCAAAGGAAAAATATGAAAATATATTAATAATGATAATAATGATAATATATATAAGGATAATAGAATATATAAAACAAACGATACCCAATTTCTCACCACCCGACGACCGATACAGCCCGTCCCGAGCAGCAGGCAGGGAGCAGGGGGATTCCCCCCCAGCTATCCCAGAACAGCAAGTTCCAGAGAGAGCAGGCGAGGGAACAAACAGCCGAACGAACGAAAAACAAAAAAAGGGAAAATAGGGAAACAAAAAGCAACCCAAAGGGAAGCTTAACTATTAGGGCAAGTTAAAGGTCTCAAAAGCCTCAAAAGCCCAAAAGACTAGTGGCCCACCGACCGACCCTCGCTTATATCAGGCATGACGTCTATGGTATGGAATGCTCTCTTTGGCCAGTTTGGATCAACTAGCCTGTCTCTACCCCTCCCAAGTTTTTGCCCTTGCACGTTAGCAAAACCTGGAAAACAACAAAATGTCCTTGGTGGTTCAGCAGCAACCAGCAACATCAGTGTGCTATCACTGTTCTTCTCACACTAAAGCCAAAACACAGGAGCTGCTGAAAACAAAACCAGCTCCATCCTGGCCTAAACCAGGACAGTATCCACCCCTTATTCCACACCATTTACATTATGCTCAGGTCTCTCACTTTCCAATTAATCACTGCCACTTTATGTCTTTAATATATATACAGATACCATCCCCATAGTCTATGGACCATCCCTCCAAAATGTCTATTGAGTTCATTTAGTCCACGATCCTGGGTTGCATGTCTTAACAGTCTCTCAGGTCAGTAGAGATGGTGTGCGGTGTCGGATTGTTGCATGCTGCATCTGCAACTTATAGCTGGTGTATCTGGCACGGCTGGTGTAGCTTGTCCGTGGTCAGCAGGTCGAAGGTGTTGATCTCGACTGTGCGCCAGTTGTTGAAGTCAGTCCAGCACTGCCGCACTTTGCTCGGTTTCATCAGAGTTCGCTCTTCATTGAGTCGGGTGATTCTTCCTGTAATACCTTTGATACAGAACACAACTATAGAAATGATTATATACATGATTATATACAATATATACCGCGGCCGCCCCAGGGCCCCCGCGACCGTCCCAGCCCCCGCTGCGGCCCCCGCGGCCGCGCCAGCCTCACGTTGGGTGCCAAAAAGGACTGTCGTGGTTTAACCCCAAATTGCTTTGCGGTTGCAAATAATAAATTGCAAATAAGCGGCTGCTTGCTGCGAAAGGTCGTCATGCGCAAAGGCTGTCCCGCCCCTCGGCGACCAGCATAAAAGCCAGCCCAGCACCTCTCTCCCTCACCACTTCTCCTGACACCTTCTCCTCCGCTGTCAACAAGGTGAGCCTGAACCCCCTTCCCCTCCTTCTCCTGCCCCACCTGCCCCGGCTCTTCCTGCACGCTCTGCCCTCAGCCTCAGCAGCCCTGACGCCTCCCCACCGCCACGCTCCCCACAGACCCACACCACGCCTCCCCACTCTCTTGCCCTCCTGCAACACCGCCCCTCGCACCCCCACGCCCCTCTGCTTCCTCAACACCCTCTCTTCCAGGGCCCCTCCACACCACAGACATGGCCTGCTACGACCTCTGCCGCCCCTGCGGACCCACCCCGCTGGCTAACAGCTGCAACGAGCCCTGTGTCAGGCAGTGCGAGGTCTCCCGCGCCGTCATGCAGCCTTCCACCGCGGTGGTCACCCTGCCAATACCCATCCTCAGCTCCTTCCCCCAGAGCACCGCCATCGGATCCTCCTCATCGGCTGCCGTGGGCAACGTCCTCAGCTCCCAGGGAGTGCCCTTCTCCCCCAGCGGCTTCGGCTACGGCTACAACTACAGCTACAGCTTCGGAGGCCCGGGCTGCTTCAGTGGCAGAAGAGGCTGCTACCCCTGCTAAGGGCCCTCCCCACCTCCCCTGACGCCAACCACCCACACCCTGCAAGCCACAGCATGGATTGAACATGCACCTCTGTGCCATTGCTGGCACATGGGCTCGCCGTCCACGGCTCCTCCTCTCAAGGCACCAAGCAAGGAAGCAGGGAGGCGCCAGCCCAGGCTGCCGGGAAACACGGCCCATGTACCTCCTCCTCTTCTCCCACTTCCTTCTTTGCACCTCACATGGGCTCCTTTCCATTTGGTGCTCCTGCTTTTTCAGTCTTTTGCCTCAATAAACTTCTCCTGCATCCCAGCCTGAGACGCCTCCACTCCCATTTTTCTCCCAAAGCTTTTCCAACTTCACCCTAGGTAAAACAGGGCTCAAGAGCCATCAGGGTGGGTGGAAAAGGGCAACAACACCTCGCCTACGAAATATGACACCACCAATACCAGTGCCTGGGGGCTTCCAGAACGCGACATAAGCCCATCACGTGCTCAAACAAAGGCTTCGCATGACAACGCTCACCTGCGCGCCGTTCTGAAGAAAATCTCTCTGTGCCAGCACACGCTTGACTAACTCTCTTCCCCAGCATGACTCTCTGGGGCTCACAGAACACAATCACAGAATCAGTTGGTTCAGCAGGAACCGCTGGAGAGCGTGTGCTTCAAGCCCCCTGCTCACAGCTAGAGCAGGTTGTGCGGGACCACGGCCAGTTGGGTTTTCGGTATCTCCAAGGATGGACACTCCACCACCTCTTCCACTCTTTGACCACCCTCACGCTGAAAAAGCCTTGCCTTCTTTTCCCATGCAATTCCATCTGTTTTCACTTGTGCCCATGGACTCTTCTGCAGGCAGTGCGCACTACTGAGAACAACCAGGGTCCCTCCACCTCATTCCCTGCCATCAGGGATTTATGTACATTGATGACAAGCCCCCCTGCGCATCCTTGTCTCCTGCCTAAACAGTCCCAGCTCTCTCAGCCTCTCCTCTTCGGAAAGATGCTCCAACCCCTTCAGAATCTTGCTGGCCCTGCACTCGTCTTGCTCCACTAACTCATAGAATCATGGAATCATAGAATTGTGCTGGTTGGAAGAGACCTCCAAGATCATCGGGTCCAACCATTAACCTAGCATTACCAAGTCCCCCACTAAATCATATCACTTAGGGCCTCATCTAAACGTCTTTTGAATACCTCCAGGGATGGGGACTCCACCACCTCCCTGGGCAGCCTCCTCCAATGCCCGACAACCCTTGCGGTGAAGACATTTTCACGAATATCCAATCTAAACCTCCCCTGGCGCAACTTGAGGCCATTTCCTCTTGTCCTGTCATCTGTTACTAGGGAGAAGAGTCCGACCCCCATTTCTCTACAACCTCCTTTCAGGTAGTTGTAGAGAGCAGTAAGATCTCCCCTCAGCCTCCTTTTCTCCAGGCTAAACATCCCCAGTTCCCTCAGCCGCCCCTCGTAGGACTTGTGTTCTAGACCCTTCACCAGCTTCCTTGCCCTTCTCTGGACACGCTCCAGCACCTCAATGTCTTTCTTGGAGCGAGGGGCCCAAAACTGAACACAGTACTCGACGTGCGGCCTCACCAGGGCCGAGTACAGGGGGACGATCACCCCCCTACTCCTGCTGGCCACACTATTTCTCATACAGGCCAGGATGCCGTTGGCCTTCTTGGCCACCTGGGCACACTGATGGCTCATCTTCAGCCGGCTGGTGACCAACACCCCCAGGCCCTTTTCCACCGGGCAGCTTTCCAGCCACTCCCCCCCAAGCCTGTAGCGCTGCCTGCGGTTGGTGTGACCCAAGGGCAGGACCCGGCACTTGGCCTTGTTCAACTTCATACAATTGGCCTCGGCCCATCGATCCAGCCTCTCCAGATCCCTCTCTAGCGCCTGCCTGCCCTCCAGCAGATCAACACTCCCGCCCAATTTGGTATCATCTGCAAACTGACTGAGGGTGCACTCGATCCCCTCGTCCACATCATTGATCAAGATGTTGAACAGGACTGGCCCCGATACTGAGCCCTGGGGAACACCACTTGTGACCGGCCGCCAACGGGATTTCACTCCATTCCCCACAACTCTTTGGGCCCGCCCATCCAGCCAGTTTCCTACTCAGCGCAGAGTACGCCCGTCCAAGCCACGGGTAGCCAGTTTCTCCAGGAAGTCCACGAAGTCCACGTCCTTCTTCCACTACTGGTGGCCCCTTATCCCGCAAGGGTGCATTGCCACCTCAGGGTCCATTTGTTCTCCACCAGGACCACAAGGGCCTTCTCTCCTAAGCTGCTTTCTATCCAATGGGCCCCCAGCCATTCCTGCTACCTGGGATGACTCCTCCCCAGAAACAGGACGTTGCATCTCCCCTTGCTCAACTCCATCAGATTCTCCATGTCCACTGCAAGGAAATCAGGTCGCTCCCTCAGCAATCGGGGGTTCAAACCATCTTTCCCCACGGACATATGCACAGCCAGTTACACACACCCCCTTTCCAGGGGGCAGCCGTGAGCCCACCTGACTCACGGGCACCCCCAGCCCAGCCCTGCATTGGCCCAGCGTGCCTCTTGCCTGCCAGGCACTCCAGCACCCCTCCACACAGAAGCACAGATACCCTTCCTTCCTCGCCTCATCTTCCTCGCCAACAAGCACTGCTCGCACAGTGAACAACCCTCAAGACCATACAGGGTGCCCAGGTCACCACGCCCCTTCCTGTGGGGTCCTCAGCTGACCCAAGTGTGGGTCCCTGTTGCACTGTCCACCTGGCTGCATGGTTCCCATTCCACCTACGTGGGAGTCCCCAGGCCACGGTCTCACCTTGCTACGGGGTCCCCAACTGATCCCTTGCGCGGGATCCCCAGGCCACCATCCCCTCTTTTCTGCAGTCCCACGCTGACCCAGGCAGGGGGTCTCCAGACCACCATCCTCCCTGCTGCAGGGCCCCTGGACCACCTGTGCGGGGGACTCCAAGCCGCCATCCCTCTGCTCTGAGGTCACACAGGAAGCCCCCTGGGTGAGGTCACCATCCTCCTCGGCATGGGGTCCCTGAGGCACAGCAAGGGGCACTGAGGACCAGGAGCACGAACAAGCCTGTGACCCTGCTCTGCTGTCAAGATGCGGCTCTGCGGTGGGTTGACCTTGCCTGGACCGCCACGTGCCCACCAAGCCGCTCTAGTAATCCCCCTCTTCAACTGGACAAGGGGGAAAGGCTCCTGAGTGGAGAGAAGGAGGAAGAGATCAATTACCATCACGGGCAAAACGGACTTGACTTGGGGAACTTAATTCAATTTATTACCAAGCAAAAGTCAGAGTAGGATAATCAGAAATAAAAACAAATCCTAACACACCTTCCTCCCACCCCTCGCTTCTTCCAGGCTCACCTTCACTCCCACATTCTCTACCTCCTCTGCCCGAGCAGCGCAGGGGGATTGGGAATGAGGGTTGCGGTCAGTTCATCACACGTCGTCTCTGCTGCTCCTTCCTCCTCACTCTTCCCATGCTCCAGCGTGGGGTCTCGCCCACCGGAGACAGTCCTCCATAAACTTCTCCAACGTGAGGCCTTCCCATGGGCTGCACTTCTTCACAAACTGAAGAAGCCTGCTCCAGCCCGGGCTCTCCAGGGGGTCACAGCCTCCTTCTGGCGCATCCACCTGCCCCAGCGTGGGGTCCTCCAGGGGCTGCAGGTGGATATCTGCTCCACCACGGACCGCCACGGGCTGCAGGGGGATATCTGCTCTACCATGGACCTCCATGGGCTGCAGGGGCACAGCCTGCCTCACCAGGGTCTGCGCCACGGGATGCCGGGGAAGCTCTGCTCCGTTGCCTGGACCACCTCCTCCCCCTCCTTCTCCGCTGACCTTGGTTTCTGCTGGGCTCTTTCTCTCACATATTCCCTCTCCTTTCTTCAGGCTGCTCTTGCGCAACAGTTTCTTTCCACTTCTTAAATACGTTCTCAAAGAGGCGCTACCACCATCGCTGATTAGCTCAGGTCTGTCCAGCGGCGGGTCCATCTTGGAGCCGGCTGGCCCTGACTGTCGCGCAAGAGGGAAGCTTCTGGCATCTTCTCACAGAAGCCACCCCTGCAGCCCCCTCGCTACCAAAACCTTGTCGCATAAACCCAATACACACAGCTACAACCTTACAAGCCAGAGGGGCACCAAGACACACACGGAACACAGCCAACAGGAAAGGCCAGGCCTAGAGACAGGCTTACCCAGCTGACATCAAGGCAAGCAGGGAGCCAGTGCGATGGAAGGGGCAGTGCCTCGCACCCAGCACACCTCCAAAGCCCACACCAGCCTGCCAGGGCTGCCAGGAAATGGGGCCCCCTCTTCACAACGCACCCGCAAACCACACCACACGAGCGCCACGGGATGACCTCACTGACGACACCTCTGCTACTCTTTGGTCACGTCTTCTGCCTGCCTTGACACGAGCCATCAACGCCAACCCTTTGGCCTCTAATACTCTCACTTCAAAGCTGCCGCCAGGGCCAAGTGGACACGTCCTCCTCCAGAGGACGACGTGAAATTGCAGAATTGCAGCAAGGGAAACACGCTCCGGGCTGGGGCATGCAAGAGCTGCTTGCTGCAAAAGGCCGTCATGCGCAAAGGCTGTCCCGCCCCTCGGCGACCAGCATAAAAGCCAGCCCAGCACCTCTTTCCCTCACACGCTTCTCCCGACGCCTTCTCCTCCGCCGTCAACAAGGTGAGCCTGAACCCCCTTCCCCTCCTTCTCCTGCCCCACCTGCCCCGGCTCTTCCTGCACGCTCTGCCCACAGCCTCAGCAGCCCTCACGCCTCCCCACCGCCACGCTCCCCACAGACCCACACCAGCCCTCCCCACCCTTTGCCCTCCTGCAACACCGCCCCTCACACCCCCACGCCCCTCCGCTGCCTCACCACCCTCTCTTCCAGGGCCCCTCCACACCACAGACATGGCCTGCTACGACCTCTGCCGCCCCTGCGGACCCACCCCGCTGGCTAACAGCTGCAACGAGCCCTGTGTCAGGCAGTGCGAGGACTCCCGCGTCGTCATCCAGCCTCCCGCCGTGCTCGTCACCCTGCCAGGACCCATCCTCAGCTCCTTCCCCCAGAGCACCGCCGTCGGATCCTCCTCGTCGGCTGCCGTGGGCAACGTCCTCAGCTCCCAGGGAGTGCCCGTCTCCTCCGGCGGCTTCGGCTACGGCTACGGCTTCGGAGGCCTGGGCTGCTTCGGCGGCAGAAGAGGCTGCTACCCCTGCTAAGGGCCCTCCCCACCACCCCTGACACCAAACACACACACCCTGCAAGCCACGACATGGATTGAACATGCACCTCTGTGCCATTGCTGGCACATGGGCTCGCCGTCCACGGCTCCTCCTCTCAAGGCACCAAGCAAGGAAGCGGGGCTGGGACCAGCCCAGGCTGCCTGCAAACACGGCCCACGTACCTCCTCCTCTTCTCCCACCTCCTTCTTTGCATCGCCCCTTCTGCTATGTCCACTACTCGCCCCTGAAACCACCTTCTCACACGGTAAATACCACTGGGAACCTCCCGTGCTTTGCTCCCACCGCAGGGCAGGAACGCCTCGGTGCTCTTGCAAAATCTACTGCACACAAAGGACCTCATCTGACGGTCGCCCTACTCGCACCTCAGACTGGCTCCCTTCCATTTGGCGCTCCTGCCTTTTCACTAGGGTTTCTCCCTCAATAAACTTCTCCTGCATCCCAGACTGAGACGCCGCCTCTTCCTTTCTTCTCCCAAGGCTCTTCCAACCTCACCCAGTACAAAGACGGGGCTCAAGAGGCCATCGGGGTGGGTGGAAAAGGGCCACAAGGCCTCTCCTACAAACTATGCCACCACCAACAAAACCACCACAAACTGGCACCTGGGGTGCTTCCAGAACATCACACAAGCCCATCACTTCCTCAAACAAAGGCTTCGACACAATATCGCTCCTCCCCGCACGCCTCTGAGCAAGTCTTCCCATGCCAGCACACACTGGACTCTACCCCTCCAGGACTCTCGGGCCCTCCCAGCAAACAGAATCACACAATCGTTTACTTCGGCAGGAACCTCTGGACAGCACGTGCTTCAACACCTCTGCTCAAGCAGGGCCAGCTAGAGCAGGTTGTCCGGGACCACGGCCAGCTGGGGTTTCAGTATCTCCAAGGATGGACACTCCACCACCTCTTCCACTCTTTCACCACCCTCACACTGAAAAAGCCTTGCCTTCTTTCCCATGCAATGCCATCTGTTTTCACTTGTGCCCATCGACTCTTGTCCAGCTAGTGCGCACTACTGAGAACAACCAGGGTCCCTCGACTTCACAGAATCATAGAATCGTTCTGGTTGCAAGAGACCTCCAAGAGCATCGAGTCCAACCGTTAACCTATCCCTACCAAGTCCACCACTAAATCCTATCCCTTAGCACCACGTCTAAACGTCTTTTCAATCCCTCCAGGGATGGGGACTCCACCACTGCCCTGGACAGCCTCCTCCAATGCCCGACAACCCTTGCGGTGAAGACATTTTTACGAAATCCAATCTAAACCTCCCCTGGCGCAACTTGAGGCCGTTGCCTCTTGTCCTGTCGTCTGTTACTAGGGAGAAGAGACCGACCCCCACCTCTCTACAACCTCCTTTCAGGGAGTTGCAGAGCGCCAGAAGGTCTCCCCTCAGCCTCCTTTTCTCCAGGCTAAACACCCCCAGGTCCCTCAGCTGCCCCTCGTAGGACTTGTGTTCTAGACCCTTCACCAGCTTCCTTGCCCTTCTCTGGACACGCTCCAGCACCTCAAAGCCTTTCTTGGAGCGAGGAGCCCAAAACTGAACCCAGCACTCGAGGGGCGGCCTCACCGGGGCCGACTACAGGGGGACGATCACCCCCCTACTCCTGCTGGCCACACTGTTTCTCATACAGGCCAGGATGCCGTTGGCCTTCTTGGCCACCTGGGCACACTGATGGCTCATCTTCAGCCGGCTGGCGATCAACACCCCCAGGCCCTTTTCCGACGGGCAGCTTTCCAGCCACTTCCCCCCAAGCCTGTAGCGCTGCCTGCGGTTGGTGTGACCCAAGGGCAGGACCCGGCACTTGGCCTTGTTCAACTTCACACAATTGGCCTCGGCCCATCGATCCAGCCTCTCCAGATCCCTCTCTAGCGCCTGCCAGCCCTCCAGCAGATCAACACTCCCGCCCAACTTGGTGTCATCTGCAAACTGACTGAGGGTGCACTCGATCCCCTCGTCCACATCATTGAGCAAGATGTTAAACAGGACTGGCCCCGATACTGAGCCCTGAGGAACACCACTTGTGACCGGCCGCCAACGGGATTTCACTCCATTCCCCACAACTCTTTGGGCCCGCCCATCCAGCCAGTTTCCTACCCAGCGCAGAGTACGCCCGTCCAAGCCACGAGTAGCCAGTTTCTCCAGGAGGATGCCGTGGGAGACGGTGTCAAAGGCTTTGCTAAAGTCTACCTACACAACGTCCACAGCCTTTCCCTCACCCACTAGGCGGGTCACCGTGTCGTAGAAGGAGATCAGGTTGGTCAGGCAGGACCTGCCTTTCATAAACCCATGCTGACTGGGCCCCATCGCCCCGTTGTCCCGTACGTGCCGCGTGTGATGGCACTCAAGATGATCTGCTCCGTAACCTTCCCGGGCACCGAGGTCAGGCTGACAGGCCTATAGTTCCCCGCATCCTCCTTCCGGCCCTTCTTGTAGATGGACGTCACGTTTGCCAGCCTCCAGTCAACTGGCACCTCCCCACTTAGCCAGGACTGCTCGTAAATGATGGACAGTGGCTTGCTGAGCACTTCTGACAGCTCTTTCAGCGCCCTTGGGTGGATCCCAGCCGGCCCCAGAGACTTGTGTGTGTCTAGGTGGCGTAGCAGGTCCCTGACCATTTCCCCTTGCATTATGGGGGCTTCATTCTGCTCCCCGCCCCCGTCTTCCTGCTCAGGGGGCTGGGCGCCCAGAGAACAACTTCCCTTGCTGTTAAACACTGAGGCAAAGAAGGTATTAAGCACCTCAGCCTTTTCCTCCTCCCTTGACACTAAGTTTCCCCCCGCATCCAATAAAGGAGGGAGATTCTCCTTCGCCCCCTTTTTATTCTTAATGTATTTGTAGAAACACTTTTTGTTGTCTTTTACGGCAGTAGCCACACTAAGTTCTAGTTGGGCTTTGGCCCTTCTCAGTTTCTCCCTGCATAACCTCACAACATCCTTGTAGTCCTCCTGAGTTGCCTGCCCCTTCCTCCAAAGCTTGTAGACTCTCCTTCCTTTCCTGAGTTCCAGACGGAGCTCTCTGCTCAGCCAGGCCGGTCTTCTTCCCCGACGCCTCGTCTTTCGGCTCATGGGGACGGCCTGCTCCTGCGCCTTTAACATTTCCCTTTTGAAGAATGGCCAGCCTTCCTGGACTCCTTTGTCCTTCAGGACTGCCTCCCAAGGGACTCTGCCAACCAGTCTCCTAAACAGGCCAAAGTCTGCCCTCCGCAAGGCCAAGGTGGCAGTTCTGCTGACCCTCCTCCTTACTTCTCTGAGAATCGAAAACTCCATCATTTCACGGTCACTGTGCCCAAGACGGCCTCCAACCGTCACATCACCCACAAGACCTTCTCTGCTCACAAACAACAGGTCCAACGGGGCGCCTTCTCTCGCTGCCTCCCTCACCAGCTGCGTGAGGAACTTATCTTCCACACGCTCCCGGAACCTCCTGGACCGGTTCCTCTCTGCTGCATTGTTTTTCCAGCAGACAATAACCCCAGCTACAAGCTTGCAAGCCAGAGGGGCACCAAGACACCCACAGAGCACAGCCAACGGGAAAGGCCAGGCCTAAAGACAGGCTTACCCAGCTGACATCAAGGCACAGAGGGACTGAACGCAATCAAAGGGGCAGCGCCTCGCACCCACCACAACTCCAAAGCCCAGACCAGCCTGCCAGGGCTACAAGGAAATGGGGCCCCCTCTTCACAACGCACCCGCAAACCACACCACACGAGCGCCACGGGATGACCTCACTGACTACACCCCACCTCTCCTACTCTGTGGTCGCGTCTTCTGCCTGCCTTGACACGAGCCATCAACGCCAACCCTTTGGCCTCTAATACTCTCACTTCAAAGCTGCCGCCAGGGCCAAGTGGACACGTCCTCCTCCAGAGGACGACGTGAAATTGCAGAATTGCAGCAAGGGAAACACGCTCCGGGCTGGGGCATGCAAGAGCTGCTTGCTGCAAAAGGCCGTCATGCGCAAAGGCTGTCCCGCCCCTCGGCGACCAGCATAAAAGCCAGCCCAGCACCTCTTTCCCTCACACGCTTCTCCCGACGCCTTCTCCTCCGCCGTCAACAAGGTGAGCCTGAACCCCCTTCCCCTCCTTCTCCTGCCCCACCTGCCCCGGCTCTTCCTGCACGCTCTGCCCACAGCCTCAGCAGCCCTCACGCCTCCCCACCGCCACGCTCCCCACAGACCCACACCAGCCCTCCCCACTCTCTTGCCCTCCTGCAACACCGCCCCTCACACCCCCACGCCCCTCCGCTGCCTCACCACCCTCTCTTCCAGGGCCCCTCCACACCACAGACATGGCCTGCTACGACCTCTGCCGCCCCTGCGGACCCACCCCGCTGGCTAACAGCTGCAACGAGCCCTGTGTCAGGCAGTGCGAGGACTCCCGCGTCGTCATCCAGCCTCCCGCCGTGGTGGTCACCCTGCCAGGACCCATCCTCAGCTCCTTCCCCCAGAGCACCGCCGTCGGATCCTCCTCGTCGGCTGCCGTGGGCAACGTCCTCAGCTCCCAGGGAGTGCCCGTCTCCTCCGGCGGCTTCGGCTACGGCTACGGCTTCGGAGGCCTGGGCTGCTTCGGCGGCAGAAGAGGCTGCTACCCCTGCTAAGGGCCCTCCCCACCACCCCTGACACCAAACACACACACCCTGCAAGCCACGACATGGATTGAACATGCACCTCTGTGCCATTGCTGGCACATGGGCTCGCCGTCCACGGCTCCTCCTCTCAAGGCACCAAGCAAGGAAGCGGGGCTGGGACCAGCCCAGGCTGCCTGCAAACACGGCCCACGTACCTCCTCCTCTTCTCCCACCTCCTTCTTTGCATCGCCCCTTCTGCTATGTCCACTACTCGCCCCTGAAACCACCTTCTCACACGGTAAATACCACTGGGAACCTCCCGTGCTTTGCTCCCACCGCAGGGCAGGAACGCCTCGGTGCTCTTGCAAAATCTACTGCACACAAAGGACCTCATCTGACGGTCGCCCTACTCGCACCTCAGACTGGCTCCCTTCCATTTGGCGCTCCTGCCTTTTCACTAGGGTTTCTCCCTCAATAAACTTCTCCTGCATCCCAGACTGAGACGCCGCCTCTTCCTTTCTTCTCCCAAGGCTCTTCCAACCTCACCCAGTACAAAGACGGGGCTCAAGAGGCCATCGGGGTGGGTGGAAAAGGGCCACAAGGCCTCTCCTACAAACTATGCCACCACCAACAAAACCACCACAAACTGGCACCTGGGGCGCTTCCAGAACATCACACAAGCCCATCACTTCCTCAAACAAAGGCTTCGACACAATATCGCTCCTCCCCGCACGCCTCTGAGCAAGTCTTCCCATGCCAGCACACACTGGACTCTACCCCTCCAGGACTCTCGGGCCCTCCCAGCAAACAGAATCACACAATCGTTTACTTCGGCAGGAACCTCTGGACAGCACGTGCTTCAACACCTCTGCTCAAGCAGGGCCAGCTAGAGCAGGTTGTCCGGGACCACGGCCAGCTGGGGTTTCAGTATCTCCAAGGATGGACACTCCACCACCTCTTCCACTCTTTCACCACCCTCACACTGAAAAAGCCTTGCCTTCTTTCCCATGCAATGCCATCTGTTTTCACTTGTGCCCATCGACTCTTGTCCAGCTAGTGCGCACTACTGAGAACAACCAGGGTCCCTCGACTTCACAGAATCATAGAATCGTTCTGGTTGCAAGAGACCTCCAAGAGCATCGAGTCCAACCGTTAACCTATCCCTACCAAGTCCACCACTAAATCCTATCCCTTAGCGCCACGTCTAAACGTCTTTTCAATCCCTCCAGGGATGGGGACTCCACCACTGCCCTGGGCAGCCTCCTCCAATGCCCGACAACCCTTGCGGTGAAGACATTTTTACGAAATCCAATCTAAACCTCCCCTGGCGCAACTTGAGGCCGTTGCCTCTTGTCCTGTCGTCTCTTACTAGGGAGAAGAGACCGACCCCCACCTCTCTACAACCTCCTTTCAGGGAGTTGCAGAGCGCCAGAAGGTCTCCCCTCAGCCTCCTTTTCTCCAGGCTAAACACCCCCAGGTCCCTCAGCCGCCCCTCGTAGGACTTGTGTTCTAGACCCTTCACCAGCTTCCTTGCCCTTCTCTGGACACGCTCCAGCACCTCAAAGCCTTTCTTGGAGCGAGGAGCCCAAAACTGAACCCAGCACTCGAGGGGCGGCCTCACCGGGGCCGACTACAGGGGGACGATCACCCCCCTACTCCTGCTGGCCACACTAGTTTCTCATACAGGCCAGGATGCCGTTGGCCTTCTTGGCCACCTGGGCACACTGATGGCTCATCTTCAGCCGGCTGGCGATCAACACCCCCAGGCCCTTTTCCGACGGGCAGCTTTCCAGCCACTTCCCCCCAAGCCTGTAGCGCTGCCTGCGGTTGGTGTGACCCAAGGGCAGGACCCGGCACTTGGCCTTGTTCAACTTCACACAATTGGCCTCGGCCCATCGATCCAGCCTCTCCAGATCCCTCTCTAGTGCCTGCCAGCCCTCCAGCAGATCAACACTCCCGCCCAACTTGGTGTCATCTGCAAACTGACTGAGGGTGCACTCGATCCCCTCGTCCACATCATTGAGCAAGATGTTAAACAGGACTGGCCCCGATACTGAGCCCTGAGGAACACCACTTGTGACCGGCCGCCAACGGGATTTCACTCCATTCCCCACAACTCTTTGGGCCCGCCCATCCAGCCAGTTTCCTACCCAGCGCAGAGTACGCCCGTCCAAGCCACGAGTAGCCAGTTTCTCCAGGAGGATGCCGTGGGAGACGGTGTCAAAGGCTTTACTAAAGTCTACCTACACAACGTCCACAGCCTTTCCCTCACCCACTAGGCGGGTCACCGTGTCGTAGAAGGAGATCAGGTTGGTCAGGCAGGACCTGCCTTTCATAAACCCATGCTGACTGGGCCCCATCGCCCCGTTGTCCCGTACGTGCCGCGTGTGATGGCACTCAAGATGATCTGCTCCGTAACCTTCCCGGGCACCGAGGTCAGGCTGACAGGCCTGTAGTTCCCCGCATCCTCCTTCCGGCCCTTCTTGTAGATGGACGTCACGTTTGCCAGCCTCCAGTCAACTGGCACCTCCCCACTTAGCCAGGACTGCTCGTAAATGATGGACAGTGGCTTGCTGAGCACTTCTGACAGCTCTTTCAGCGCCCTTGGGTGGATCCCAGCCGGCCCCAGAGACTTGTGTGTGTCTAGGTGGCGTAGCAGGTCCCTGACCATTTCCCCTTGCATTATGGGGGCTTCATTCTGCTCCCCGCCCGCGTCTTCCTGCTCAGGGGGCTGGGCGCCCAGAGAACAACTTCCCTTGCTGTTAAACACTGAGGCAAAGAAGGTATTAAGCACCTCAGCCTTTTCCTCCTCCCTTGACACTAAGTTTCCCCCCGCATCCAATAAAGGAGGGAGATTCTCCTTCGCCCCCTTTTTATTCTTAATGTATTTGTAGAAACACTTTTTGTTGTCTTTTACGGCAGTAGCCACACTAAGTTCTAGTTGGGCTTTGGCCCTTCTCAGTTTCTCCCTGCATAACCTCACAACATCCTTGTAGTCCTCCTGAGTTGCCTGCCCCTTCCTCCAAAGCTTGTAGACTCTCCTTCCTTTCCTGAGTTCCAGACGGAGCTCTCTGCTCAGCCAGGCCGGTCTTCTTCCCCGACGCCTCGTCTTTCGGCTCATGGGGACGGCCTGCTCCTGCGCCTTTAACATTTCCCTTTTGAAGAATGGCCAGCCTTCCTGGACTCCTTTGTCCTTCAGGACTGCCTCCCAAGGGACTCTGCCAACCAGTCTCCTAAACAGGCCAAAGTCTGCCCTCCGCAAGGCCAAGGTGGCAGTTCTGCTGACCCTCCTCCTTACTTCTCTGAGAATCGAAAACTCCATCATTTCACGGTCACTGTGCCCAAGACGGCCTCCAACCGTCACATCACCCACAAGACCTTCTCTGCTCACAAACAACAGGTCCAACGGGGCGCCTTCTCTCGCTGCCTCCCTCACCAGCTGCGTGAGGAACTTATCTTCCACACGCTCCCGGAACCTCCTGGACCGGTTCCTCTCTGCTGCATTGTTTTTCCAGCAGACAATAACCCCAGCTACAAGCTTGCAAGCCAGAGGGGCACCAAGACACCCACAGAGCACAGCCAACGGGAAAGGCCAGGCCTAAAGACAGGCTTACCCAGCTGACATCAAGGCACAGAGGGACTGAACGCAATCAAAGGGGCAGCGCCTCGCACCCACCACAACTCCAAAGCCCAGACCAGCCTGCCAGGGCTACAAGGAAATGGGGCCCCCTCTTCACAACGCACCCGCAAACCACACCACACGAGCGCCACGGGATGACCTCACTGACTACACCCCACCTCTCCTACTCTGCGGTCGCGTCTTCTGCCTGCCTTGACACGAGCCATCAGCGCCAACCCTTTGGCCTCTAATACTCTCACTTCAAAGCTGCCGCCAGGGCCAAGTGGACACGTCCTCCTCCAGAGGACGACGTGAAATTGCAGAATTGCAGCAAGGGAAACACGCTCCGGGCTGGGGCATGCAAGAGCTGCTTGCTGCAAAAGGCCGTCATGCGCAAAGGCTGTCCCGCCCCTCGGCGACCAGCATAAAAGCCAGCCCAGCACCTCTTTCCCTCACACGCTTCTCCCGACGCCTTCTCCTCCGCCGTCAACAAGGTGAGCCTGAACCCCCTTCCCCTCCTTCTCCTGCCCCACCTGGCCCGGCTCTTCCTGCACGCTCTGCCCACAGCCTCAGCAGCCCTCACGCCTCCCCACCGCCACGCTCCCCACAGACCCACACCAGCCCTCCCCACCCTTTGCCCTCCTGCAACACCGCCCCTCACACCCCCACGCCCCTCCGCTTCCTCACCACCCTCTCTTCCAGGGCCCCTCCACACCACAGACATGGCCTGCTACGACCTCTGCCGCCCCTGCGGACCCACCCCGCTGGCTAACAGCTGCAACGAGCCCTGTGTCAGGCAGTGCGAGGACTCCCGCGTCGTCATCCAGCCTCCCGCCGTGGTGGTCACCCTGCCAGGACCCATCCTCAGCTCCTTCCCCCAGAGCACCGCCGTCGGATCCTCCTCGTCGGCTGCCGTGGGCAACGTCCTCAGCTCCCAGGGAGTGCCCATCTCCTCCGGCGGCTTCGGCTACGGCTACGGCTTCGGAGGCCTGGGCTGCTTCGGCGGCAGAAGAGGCTGCTACCCCTGCTAAGGGCCCTCCCCACCACCCCTGACACCAAACACACACACCCTGCAAGCCACGACATGGATTGAACATGCACCTCTGTGCCATTGCTGGCACATGGGCTCGCCGTCCACGGCTCCTCCTCTCAAGGCACCAAGCAAGGAAGCGGGGCTGGGACCAGCCCAGGCTGCCTGCAAACACGGCCCACGTACCTCCTCCTCTTCTCCCACCTCCTTCTTTGCATCGCCCCTTCTGCTATGTCCACTACTCGCCCCTGAAACCACCTTCTCACACGGTAAATACCACTGGGAACCTCCCGTGCTTTGCTCCCACCGCAGGGCAGGAACGCCTCGGTGCTCTTGCAAAATCTACTGCACACAAAGGACCTCATCTGACGGTCGCCCTACTCGCACCTCAGACTGGCTCCCTTCCATTTGGCGCTCCTGCCTTTTCACTAGGGTTTTTCCCTCAATAAACTTCTCCTGCATCCCAGACTGAGACGCCGCCTCTTCCTTTCTTCTCCCAAGGCTCTTCCAACCTCACCCAGTACAAAGACGGGGCTCAAGAGGCCATCGGGGTGGGTGGAAAAGGGCCACAAGGCCTCTCCTACAAACTATGCCACCACCAACAAAACCACCACAAACTGGCACCTGGGGCGCTTCCAGAACATCACACAAGCCCATCACTTCCTCAAACAAAGGCTTCGACACAATATCGCTCCTCCCCGCACGCCTCTGAGCAAGTCTTCCCATGCCAGCACACACTGGACTCTACCCCTGCAGGACTCTCGGGCCCTCCCAGCAAACAGAATCACACAATCGTTTACTTCGGCAGGAACCTCTGGACAGCACGTGCTTCAACACCTCTGCTCAAGCAGGGCCAGCTAGAGCAGGTTGTCCGGGACCACGGCCAGCTGGGGTTTCAGTATCTCCAAGGATGGACACTCCACCACCTCTTCCACTCTTTCACCACCCTCACACTGAAAAAGCCTTGCCTTCTTTCCCATGCAATTCCATCTGTTTTCACTTGTGCCCATCGACTCTTGTCCAGCTAGTGCGCACTACTGAGAACAACCAGGGTCCCTCGACTTCACAGAATCATAGAATCGTTCTGGTTGCAAGAGACCTCCAAGAGCATCGAGTCCAACCGTTAACCTATCCCTACCAAGTCCACCACTAAATCCTATCCCTTAGCGCCACGTCTAAACGTCTTTTCAATCCCTCCAGGGATGGGGACTCCACCACTGCCCTGGACAGCCTCCTCCAATGCCCGACAACCCTTGCGGTGAAGACATTTTTACGAAATCCAATCTAAACCTCCCCTGGCGCAACTTGAGGCCGTTGCCTCTTGTCCTGTCGTCTCTTACTAGGGAGAAGAGACCGACCCCCACCTCTCTACAACCTCCTTTCAGGGAGTTGCAGAGCGCCAGAAGGTCTCCCCTCAGCCTCCTTTTCTCCAGGCTAAACACCCCCAGGTCCCTCAGCCGCCCCTCGTAGGACTTGTGTTCTAGACCCTTCACCAGCTTCCTTGCCCTTCTCTGGACACGCTCCAGCACCTCAAAGCCTTTCTTGGAGCGAGGAGCCCAAAACTGAACCCAGCACTCGAGGGGCGGCCTCACCGGGGCCGACTACAGGGGGACGATCACCCCCCTACTCCTGCTGGCCACACTATTTCTCATACAGGCCAGGATGCCGTTGGCCTTCTTGGCCACCTGGGCACACTGATGGCTCATCTTCAGCCGGCTGGCGATCAACACCCCCAGGCCCTTTTCCGACGGGCAGCTTTCCAGCCACTCCCCCCCAAGCCTGTAGCGCTGCCTGCGGTTGGTGTGACCCAAGGGCAGGACCCGGCACTTGGCCTTGTTCAACTTCACACAATTGGCCTCGGCCCATCGATCCAGCCTCTCCAGATCCCTCTCTAGCGCCTGCCAGCCCTCCAGCAGATCAACACTCCCGCCCAACTTGGTGTCATCTGCAAACTGACTGAGGGTGCACTCGATCCCCTCGTCCACATCATTGAGCAAGATGTTAAACAGGACTGGCCCCGATACTGAGCCCTGAGGAACACCACTTGTGACCGGCCGCCAACGGGATTTCACTCCATTCCCCACAACTCTTTGGGCCCGCCCATCCAGCCAGTTTCCTACCCAGCGCAGAGTACGCCCGTCCAAGCCACGAGTAGCCAGTTTCTCCAGGAGGATGCCGTGGGAGACGGTGTCAAAGGCTTTACTAAAGTCTACCTACACAACGTCCACAGCCTTTCCCTCACCCACTAGGCGGGTCACCATGTCGTAGAAGGAGATCAGGTTGGTCAGGCAGGACCTGCCTTTCATAAACCCATGCTGACTGGGCCCCATCGCCCCGTTGTCCCGTACGTGCCGCGTGTGATGGCACTCAAGATGATCTGCTCCGTAACCTTCCCGGGCACCGAGGTCAGGCTGACAGGCCTGTAGTTCCCCGCATCCTCCTTCCGGCCCTTCTTGTAGATGGACGTCACGTTTGCCAGCCTCCAGTCAACTGGCACCTCCCCACTTAGCCAGGACTGCTCGTAAATGATGGACAGTGGCTTGCTGAGCACTTCTGACAGCTCTTTCAGCGCCCTTGGGTGGATCCCAGCCGGCCCCAGAGACTTGTGTGTGTCTAGGTGGCGTAGCAGGTCCCTGACCATTTCCCCTTGCATTATGGGGGCTTCATTCTGCTCCCCGCCCCCGTCTTCCTGCTCAGGGGGCTGGGCGCCCAGAGAACAACTTCCCTTGCTGTTAAACACTGAGGCAAAGAAGGTATTAAGCACCTCAGCCTTTTCCTCCTCCCTTGACACTAAGTTTCCCCCCTCATCCAATAAAGGAGGGAGATTCTCCTTCGCCCCCTTTTTATTCTTAATGTATTTGTAGAAACACTTTTTGTTGTCTTTTACGGCAGTAGCCACACTAAGTTCTAGCTGGGCTTTGGCCCTTCTCAGTTTCTCCCTGCATAACCTCACAACATCCTTGTAGTCCTCCTGAGTTGCCTGCCCCTTCCTCCAAAGCTTGTAGACTCTCCTTCCTTTCCTGAGTTCCAGACGGAGCTCTCTGCTCAGCCAGGCCGGTCTTCTTCCCCGACGCCTCGTCTTTCGGCTCATGGGGACGGCCTGCTCCTGCGCCTTTAACATTTCCCTTTTGAAGAATGGCCAGCCTTCCTGGACTCCTTTGTCCTTCAGGACTGCCTCCCAAGGGACTCTGCCAACCAGTCTCCTAAACAGGCCAAAGTCTGCCCTCCGCAAGGCCAAGGTGGCAGTTCTGCTGACCCTCCTCCTTACTTCTCTGAGAATCGAAAACTCCATCATTTCACGGTCACTGTGCCCAAGACGGCCTCCAACCGTCACATCACCCACAAGACCTTCTCTGCTCACAAACAACAGGTCCAACGGGGCGCCTTCTCTCGCTGCCTCCCTCACCAGCTGCGTGAGGAACTTATCTTCCACACGCTCCCGGAACCTCCTGGACCGGTTCCTCTCTGCTGCATTGTTTTTCCAGCAGACAATAACCCCAGCTACAAGCTTGCAAGCCAGAGGGGCACCAAGACACCCACAGAGCACAGCCAACGGGAAAGGCCAGGCCTAAAAACAGGCTTACCCAGCTGACATCAAGGCACAGAGGGACTGAACGCAATCAAAGGGGCAGCGCCTCGCACCCACCACAACTCCAAAGCCCAGACCAGCCTGCCAGGGCTACAAGGAAATGGGGCCCCCTCTTCACAACGCACCCGCAAACCACACCACACGAGCGCCACGGGATGACCTCACTGACTACACCCCACCTCTCCTACTCTGTGGTCGCGTCTTCTGCCTGCCTTGACACGAGCCATCAACGCCAACCCTTTGGCCTCTAATACTCTCACTTCAAAGCTGCCGCCAGGGCCAAGTGGACACGTCCTCCAGAGGACGACGTGAAATTGCAGAATTGCAGCAAGGGAAACACGCTCCGGGCTGGGGCATGCAAGAGCTGCTTGCTGCAAAAGGCCGTCATGCGCAAAGGCTGTCCCGCCCCTCGGCGACCAGCATAAAAGCCAGCCCAGCACCTCTTTCCCTCACACGCTTCTCCCGACGCCTTCTCCTCCGCCGTCAACAAGGTGAGCCTGAACCCCCTTCCCCTCCTTCTCCTGCCCCACCTGGCCCCGGCTCTTCCTGCACGCTCTGCCCACAGCCTCAGCAGCCCTCACGCCTCCCCACCGCCACGCTCCCCACAGACCCACACCAGCCCTCCCCACCCTTTGCCCTCCTGCAACACCGCCCCTCACACCCCCACGCCCCTCCGCTTCCTCACCACCCTCTCTTCCAGGGCCCCTCCACACCACAGACATGGCCTGCTACGACCTCTGCCGCCCCTGCGGACCCACCCCGCTGGCTAACAGCTGCAACGAGCCCTGTGTCAGGCAGTGCGAGGACTCCCGCGTCGTCATCCAGCCTCCCGCCGTGCTCGTCACCCTGCCAGGACCCATCCTCAGCTCCTTCCCCCAGAGCACCGCCGTCGGATCCTCCTCGTCGGCTGCCGTGGGCAACGTCCTCAGCTCCCAGGGAGTGCCCATCTCCTCCGGCGGCTTCGGCTACGGCTACGGCTTCGGAGGCCTGGGCTGCTTCGGCGGCAGAAGAGGCTGCTACCCCTGCTAAGGGCCCTCCCCACCACCCCTGACACCAAACACACACACCCTGCAAGCCACGACATGGATTGAACATGCACCTCTGTGCCATTGCTGGCACATGGGCTCGCCGTCCACGGCTCCTCCTCTCAAGGCACCAAGCAAGGAAGCGGGGCTGGGACCAGCCCAGGCTGCCTGCAAACACGGCCCACGTACCTCCTCCTCTTCTCCCACCTCCTTCTTTGCATCACCCCTTCTGCTATGTCCACTACTCGCCCCTGAAACCACCTTCTCACACGGTAAATACCACTGGGAACCTCCCGTGCTTTGCTCCCACCGCAGGGCAGGAACGCCTCGGTGCTCTTGCAAAATCTACTGCACACAAAGGACCTCATCTGACGGTCGCCCTACTCGCACCTCAGACTGGCTCCCTTCCATTTGGCGCTCCTGCCTTTTCACTAGGGTTTTTCCCTCAATAAACTTCTCCTGCATCCCAGACTGAGACGCCGCCTCTTCCTTTCTTCTCCCAAGGCTCTTCCAACCTCACCCAGTACAAAGACGGGGCTCAAGAGGCCATCGGGGTGGGTGGAAAAGGGCCACAAGGCCTCTCCTACAAACTATGCCACCACCAACAAAGCCACCACAAACTGGCACCTGGGGCGCTTCCAGAATATCACACAAGCCCATCACTTCCTCAAACAAAGGCTTCGACACAATATCGCTCCTCCCCGCACGCCTCTGAGCAAGTCTTCCCATGCCAGCACACACTGGACTCTACCCCTGCAGGACTCTCGGGCCCTCCCAGCAAACAGAATCACACAATCGTTTACTTCGGCAGGAACCTCTGGACAGCACGTGCTTCAACACCTCTGCTCAAGCAGGGCCAGCTAGAGCAGGTTGTCCGGGACCACGGCCAGCTGGGGTTTCAGTATCTCCAAGGATGGACACTCCACCACCTCTTCCACTCTTTCACCACCCTCACACTGAAAAAGCCTTGCCTTCTTTCCCATGCAATTCCATCTGTTTTCACTTGTGCCCATCGACTCTTGTCCAGCTAGTGCGCACTACTGAGAACAACCAGGGTCCCTCGACTTCACAGAATCATAGAATCGTTCTGGTTGCAAGAGACCTCCAAGAGCATCGAGTCCAACCGTTAACCTATCCCTACCAAGTCCACCACTAAATCCTATCCCTTAGCGCCACGTCTAAACGTCTTTTCAATCCCTCCAGGGATGGGGACTCCACCACTGCCCTGGGCAGCCTCCTCCAATGCCCGACAACCCTTGCGGTGAAGACATTTTTACGAAATCCAATCTAAACCTCCCCTGGCGCAACTTGAGGCCGTTGCCTCTTGTCCTGTCGTCTCTTACTAGGGAGAAGAGACCGACCCCCACCTCTCTACAACCTCCTTTCAGGGAGTTGCAGAGCGCCAGAAGGTCTCCCCTCAGCCTCCTTTTCTCCAGGCTAAACACCCCCAGGTCCCTCAGCTGCCCCTCGTAGGACTTGTGTTCTAGACCCTTCACCAGCTTCCTTAGAATCATAGAATCATAGAATTGTTCTGGTTGGAAGAGACCTCCAAGATCATCGGGTCCAACCATTAACCTATCACTACCAAGTCCCCCACTAAATCATATCCCTTAGGGCCTCATCTAAACGCCTTTTGAATACCCCCAGAGATGGGGACTCCACCACCTCCCTGGGCAGCCTGTTCCAATGCCTGACAACCCTTTCGGTAAAGAAGTTTTTACGAATGTCCAATCTAAACCTCCCCTGGCGCAACTTGACGCCATTTCCTCTTGTTTTGTTGTCTGTTACTAGGGAGAAGAGACCAACCCCCATCTCTCTACAACCTCCTTTCAGGTAGTTGTAGAGAGCAATAAGGTCTCCCCTCAGCCTCCTTTTCTCCAGGCTAAACATCCCCAGTTCCCTCAGCCGCTCCTCATAGGACTTGTGTTCCAGACCCTTCACCAGCCTCGTTGCCCGTCTCTGGACACGCTCCAGCACCTCAATGTCTTTCTTGTAGTGAGGGGCCCAAAACTGAACACAGTACTCGAGGGGCGGCCTCACCAGGGCCGAGTACAGGGGGACAATCACCTCCCTACTCCTGCTGGCCACACTATTTCTGATACAGGCCAGGATGCCGTTGGCCTTCTTGGCCACCTGGGCACACTGATGGCTCATATTCAGCCGGCCGTCAACCAACACCCCCAGGTCCTTTTCCGCCGGGCAGCTTTCCAGCCACTCCCCCCCAAGCCTGTAGCGCTGCCTGGGGTTGTTGTGACCCAAGTGCAGGACCCGGCACTTGGCCTTGTTGAACCTCACACAATTGGCCTCGGCCCATCGATCCAGCCTCTCCAGATCCCTCTCTAGCGCCTGCCAGCCCTCCAGCAGATCAACACTCCCGCCCAACTTGGTGTCATCTGCAAACTGACTGAGGGTGCACTCGATCCCCTCGTCCACATCATTGAGCAAGACGTTAAACAGGACTGGCCCCAATACTGAGCCCTGGGGAACACCACTTGTGACCGGCCGCCAACGGGATTTCACTCCATTCCCCACAACTCTTTGGGCCCGCCCATCCAGCCAGTTTCCTACCCAGCGCAGAGTACGCCCGTCCAAGCCACGAGTAGCCAGTTTCTCCAGGAGGATGCCGTGGGAGACGGTGTCAAAGGCTTTGCTAAAGTCTACCTACACAACGTCCACAGCCTTTCCCTCACCCACTAGGCGGGTCACCATGTCGTAGAAGGAGATCAGGTTGGTCAGGCAGGACCTGCCTTTCATAAACCCATGCTGACTGGGCCCCATCGCCCCGTTGTCCCGTACGTGCCGCGTGATGGCACTCAAGATGATCTGCTCCGTAGCCTTCCCGGGCACCGAGGTCAGGCTGACAGGCCTGTAGTTCCCCGCATCCTCCTTCCGGCCCTTCTTGTAGATGGACGTCACGTTTGCCAGCCTCCAGTCAACTGGCACCTCCCCACTTAGCCAGGACTGCTCGTAAATGATGGACAGTGGCTTGCTGAGCACTTCTGACAGCTCTTTCAGCGCCCTTGGGTGGATCCCAGCCGGCCCCAGAGACTTGTGTGTGTCTAGGTGGCGTAGCAGGTCCCTGACCATTTCCCCTTGCATTATGGGGGCTTCATTCTGCTCCCCGCCCGCGTCTTCCTGCTCAGGGGGCTGGGCGCCCAGAGAACAACTTCCCTTGCTGTTAAACACTGAGGCAAAGAAGGTATTAAGCACCTCAGCCTTTTCCTCCTCCCTTGACACTAAGTTTCCCCCCGCATCCAATAAAGGAGGGAGATTCTCCTTCGCCCCCTTTTTATTCTTAATGTATTTGTAGAAACACTTTTTGTTGTCTTTTACGGCAGTAGCCACACTAAGTTCTAGCTGGGCTTTGGCCCTTCTCAGTTTCTCCCTGCATAACCTCACAACATCCTTGTAGTCCTCCTGAGTTGCCTGCCCCTTCCTCCAAAGCTTGTAGACTCTCCTTCCTTTCCTGAGTTCCAGACGGAGCTCTCTGCTCAGCCAGGCCGGTCTTCTTCCCCGACGCCTCGTCTTTCGGCTCATGGGGACGGCCTGCTCCTGCGCCTTTAACATTTCCCTTTTGAAGAATGGCCAGCCTTCCTGGACTCCTTTGTCCTTCAGGACTGCCTCCCAAGGGACTCTGCCAACCAGTCTCCTAAACAGGCCAAAGTCTGCCCTCCGCAAGGCCAAGGTGGCAGTTCTGCTGACCCTCCTCCTTACTTCTCTGAGAATCGAAAACTCCATCATTTCACGGTCACTGTGCCCAAGACGGCCTCCAACCGTCACATCACCCACAAGACCTTCTCTGCTCACAAACAACAGGTCCAACGGGGCGCCTTCTCTCGCTGCCTCCCTCACCAGCTGCGTGAGGAACTTATCTTCCACACGCTCCCGGAACCTCCTGGACCGGTTCCTCTCTGCTGCATTGTTTTTCCAGCAGACAATAACCCCAGCTACAAGCTTGCAAGCCAGAGGGGCACCAAGACACCCACAGAGCACAGCCAACGGGAAAGGCCAGGCCTAAAGACAGGCTTACCCAGCTGACATCAAGGCACAGAGGGACTGAACGCAATCAAAGGGGCAGCGCCTCGCACCCACCACAACTCCAAAGCCCAGACCAGCCTGCCAGGGCTACAAGGAAATGGGGCCCCCTCTTCACAACGCACCCGCAAACCACACCACACGAGCGCCACGGGATGACCTCACTGACTACACCCCACCTCTCCTACTCTGCGGTCGCGTCTTCTGCCTGCCTTGACACGAGCCATCAACGCCAACCCTTTGGCCTCTAATACTCTCACTTCAAAGCTGCCGCCAGGGCCAAGTGGACACGTCCTCCAGAGGACGACGTGAAATTGCAGAATTGCAGCAAGGGAAACACGCTCCGGGCTGGGGCATGCAAGAGCTGCTTGCTGCAAAAGGCCGTCATGCGCAAAGGCTGTCCCGCCCCTCGGCGACCAGCATAAAAGCCAGCCCAGCACCTCTTTCCCTCACACGCTTCTCCCGACGCCTTCTCCTCCGCCGTCAACAAGGTGAGCCTGAACCCCCTTCCCCTCCTTCTCCTGCCCCACCCGGCCCGGCTCTTCCTGCACGCTCTGCCCACAGCCTCAGCAGCCCTCACGCCTCCCCACCGCCACGCTCCCCACAGACCCACACCAGCCCTCCCCACCCTTTGCCCTCCTGCAACACCGCCCCTCACACCCCCACGCCCCTCCGCTTCCTCACCACCCTCTCTTCCAGGGCCCCTCCACACCACAGACATGGCCTGCTACGACCTCTGCCGCCCCTGCGGACCCACCCCGCTGGCTAACAGCTGCAACGAGCCCTGTGTCAGGCAGTGCGAGGACTCCCGCGTCGTCATCCAGCCTCCCGCCGTGCTCGTCACCCTGCCAGGACCCATCCTCAGCTCCTTCCCCCAGAGCACCGCCGTCGGATCCTCCTCGTCGGCTGCCGTGGGCAACGTCCTCAGCTCCCAGGGAGTGCCCGTCTCCTCCGGCGGCTTCGGCTACGGCTACGGCTTCGGAGGCCTGGGCTGCTTCGGCGGCAGAAGAGGCTGCTACCCCTGCTAAGGGCCCTCCCCACCACCCCTGACACCAAACACACACACCCTGCAAGCCACGACATGGATTGAACATGCACCTCTGTGCCATTGCTGGCACATGGGCTCGCCGTCCACGGCTCCTCCTCTCAAGGCACCAAGCAAGGAAGCGGGGCTGGGACCAGCCCAGGCTGCCTGCAAACACGGCCCACGTACCTCCTCCTCTTCTCCCACCTCCTTCTTTGCATCGCCCCTTCTGCTATGTCCACTACTCGCCCCTGAAACCACCTTCTCACACGGTAAATACCACTGGGAACCTCCCGTGCTTTGCTCCCACCGCAGGGCAGGAACGCCTCGGTGCTCTTGCAAAATCTACTGCACACAAAGGACCTCATCTGACGGTCGCCCTACTCGCACCTCAGACTGGCTCCCTTCCATTTGGCGCTCCTGCCTTTTCACTAGGGTTTTTCCCTCAATAAACTTCTCCTGCATCCCAGACTGAGACGCCGCCTCTTCCTTTCTTCTCCCAAGGCTCTTCCAACCTCACCCAGTACAAAGACGGGGCTCAAGAGGCCATCGGGGTGGGTGGAAAAGGGCCACAAGGCCTCTCCTACAAACTATGCCACCACCAACAAAGCCACCACAAACTGGCACCTGGGGCGCTTCCAGAATATCACACAAGCCCATCACTTCCTCAAACAAAGGCTTCGACACAATATCGCTCCTCCCCGCACGCCTCTGAGCAAGTCTTCCCATGCCAGCACACACTGGACTCTACCCCTGCAGGACTCTCGGGCCCTCCCAGCAAACAGAATCACACAATCGTTTACTTCGGCAGGAACCTCTGGACAGCACGTGCTTCAACACCTCTGCTCAAGCAGGGCCAGCTAGAGCAGGTTGTCCGGGACCACGGCCAGCTGGGGTTTCAGTATCTCCAAGGATGGACACTCCACCACCTCTTCCACTCTTTCACCACCCTCACACTGAAGAAGCCTTGCCTTCTTTTCCCATGCAATTCCATCTGTTTTCACTTGTGCCCATCGACTCTTGTCCAGCTAGTGCGCACTACTGAGAACAACCAGGGTCCCTCGACTTCACAGAATCATAGAATCGTTCTGGTTGCAAGAGACCTCCAAGAGCATCGAGTCCAACCGTTAACCTATCCCTACCAAGTCCACCACTAAATCCTATCCCTTAGCGCCACGTCTAAACGTCTTTTCAATCCCTCCAGGGATGGGGACTCCACCACCGCCCTGGGCAGCCTCCTCCAATGCCCGACAACCCTTGCGGTGAAGACATTTTTACGAAATCCAATCTAAACCTCCCCTGGCGCAACTTGAGGCCGTTGCCTCTTGTCCTGTCGTCTCTTACTAGGGAGAAGAGACCGACCCCCACCTCTCTACAACCTCCTTTCAGGGAGTTGCAGAGCGCCAGAAGGTCTCCCCTCAGCCTCCTTTTCTCCAGGCTAAACACCCCCAGGTCCCTCAGCTGCCCCTCGTAGGACTTGTGTTCTAGACCCTTCACCAGCTTCCTTAGAATCATAGAATCATAGAATTGTTCTGGTTGGAAGAGACCTCCAAGATCATCGGGTCCAACCATTAACCTATCACTACCAAGTCCCCCACTAAATCATATCCCTTAGGGCCTCATCTAAACGCCTTTTGAATACCCCCAGAGATGGGGACTCCACCACCTCCCTGGGCAGCCTGTTCCAATGCCTGACAACCCTTTCGGTAAAGAAGTTTTTACGAATGTCCAATCTAAACCTCCCCTGGCGCAACTTGACGCCATTTCCTCTTGTTTTGTTGTCTGTTACTAGGGAGAAGAGACCAACCCCCATCTCTCTACAACCTCCTTTCAGGTAGTTGTAGAGAGCAATAAGGTCTCCCCTCAGCCTCCTTTTCTCCAGGCTAAACATCCCCAGTTCCCTCAGCCGCTCCTCATAGGACTTGTGTTCCAGACCCTTCACCAGCCTCGTTGCCCGTCTCTGGACACGCTCCAGCACCTCAATGTCTTTCTTGTAGTGAGGGGCCCAAAACTGAACACAGTACTCGAGGGGCGGCCTCACCAGGGCCGAGTACAGGGGGACGATCACCCCCCTACTCCTGCTGGCCACACTGTTTCTCATACAGGCCAGGATGCCGTTGGCCTTCTTGGCCACCTGGGCACACTGATGGCTCATATTCAGCCGGCCGTCAACCAACACCCCCAGGTCCTTTTCCGCCGGGCAGCTTTCCAGCCACTCCCCCCCAAGCCTGTAGCGCTGCCTGGGGTTGTTGTGACCCAAGTGCAGGACCCGGCACTTGGCCTTGTTGAACCTCATACAATTGGCCTCGGCCCATCGATCCAGCCTCTCCAGATCCCTCTCTAGCGCCTGCCAGCCCTCCAGCAGATCAACACTCCCGCCCAACTTGGTGTCATCTGCAAACTGACTGAGGGTGCACTCGATCCCCTCGTCCACATCATTGAGCAAGACGTTAAACAGGACTGGCCCCAATACTGAGCCCTGGGGAACACCACTTGTGACCGGCCGCCAACGGGATTTCACTCCATTCCCCACAACTCTTTGGGCCTGCCCATCCAGCCAGTTTCCTACCCAGCGCAGAGTACGCCCGTCCAAGCCACGAGTAGCCAGTTTCTCCAGGAGGATGCCGTGGGAGACGGTGTCAAAGGCTTTGCTAAAGTCTACCTACACAACGTCCACAGCCTTTCCCTCACCCACTAGGCGGGTCACCATGTCGTAGAAGGAGATCAGGTTGGTCAGGCAGGACCTGCCTTTCATAAACCCATGCTGACTGGGCCCCATCGCCCCGTTGTCCCGTACGTGCCGCGTGATGGCACTCAAGATGATCTGCTCCGTAGCCTTCCCGGGCACCGAGGTCAGGCTGACAGGCCTGTAGTTCCCCGCATCCTCCTTCCGGCCCTTCTTGTAGATGGACGTCACGTTTGCCAGCCTCCAGTCAACTGGCACCTCCCCACTTAGCCAGGACTGCTCGTAAATGATGGACAGTGGCTTGCTGAGCACTTCTGACAGCTCTTTCAGCGCCCTTGGGTGGATCCCAGCCGGCCCCAGAGACTTGTGTGTGTCTAGGTGGCGTAGCAGGTCCCTGACCATTTCCCCTTGCATTATGGGGGCTTCATTCTGCTCCCCGCCCGCGTCTTCCTGCTCAGGGGGCTGGGCGCCCAGAGAACAACTTCCCTTGCTGTTAAACACTGAGGCAAAGAAGGTATTAAGCACCTCAGCCTTTTCCTCCTCCCTTGACACTAAGTTTCCCCCCGCATCCAATAAAGGAGGGAGATTCTCCTTCGCCCCCTTTTTATTCTTAATGTATTTGTAGAAACACTTTTTGTTGTCTTTTACGGCAGTAGCCACACTAAGTTCTAGCTGGGCTTTGGCCCTTCTCAGTTTCTCCCTGCATAACCTCACAACATCCTTGTAGTCCTCCTGAGTTGCCTGCCCCTTCCTCCAAAGCTTGTAGACTCTCCTTCCTTTCCTGAGTTCCAGACGGAGCTCTCTGCTCAGCCAGGCCGGTCTTCTTCCCCGACGCCTCGTCTTTCGGCTCATGGGGACGGCCTGCTCCTGCGCCTTTAACATTTCCCTTTTGAAGAATGGCCAGCCTTCCTGGACTCCTTTGTCCTTCAGGACTGCCTCCCAAGGGACTCTGCCAACCAGTCTCCTAAACAGGCCAAAGTCTGCCCTCCGCAAGGCCAAGGTGGCAGTTCTGCTGACCCTCCTCCTTACTTCTCTGAGAATCGAAAACTCCATCATTTCACGGTCCACTGTGCCCAAGACGGCCTCCAACCGTCACATCACCCACAAGACCTTCTCTGCTCACAAACAACAGGTCCAACGGGGCGCCTTCTCTCGCTGCCTCCCTCACCAGCTGCGTGAGGAACTTATCTTCCACACGCTCCCGGAACCTCCTGGACCGGTTCCTCTCTGCTGCATTGTTTTTCCAGCAGACAATAACCCCAGCTACAAGCTTGCAAGCCAGAGGGGCACCAAGACACCCACAGAGCACAGCCAACGGGAAAGGCCAGGCCTAAAGACAGGCTTACCCAGCTGACATCAAGGCACAGAGGGACTGAACGCAATCAAAGGGGCAGCGCCTCGCACCCACCACAACTCCAAAGCCCAGACCAGCCTGCCAGGGCTACAAGGAAATGGGGCCCCCTCTTCACAACGCACCCGCAAACCACACCACACGAGCGCCACGGGATGACCTCACTGACTACACCCCACCTCTCCTACTCTGTGGTCGCGTCTTCTGCCTGCCTTGACACGAGCCATCAACGCCAACCCTTTGGCCTCTAATACTCTCACTTCAAAGCTGCCGCCAGGGCCAAGTGGACACGTCCTCCAGAGGACGACGTGAAATTGCAGAATTGCAGCAAGGGAAACACGCTCCGGGCTGGGGCATGCAAGAGCTGCTTGCTGCAAAAGGCCGTCATGCGCAAAGGCTGTCCCGCCCCTCGGCGACCAGCATAAAAGCCAGCCCAGCACCTCTTTCCCTCACACGCTTCTCCCGACGCCTTCTCCTCCGCCGTCAACAAGGTGAGCCTGAACCCCCTTCCCCTCCTTCTCCTGCCCCACCTGGCCCGGCTCTTCCTGCACGCTCTGCCCACAGCCTCAGCAGCCCTCACGCCTCCCCACCGCCACGCTCCCCACAGACCCACACCAGCCCTCCCCACCCTTTGCCCTCCTGCAACACCGCCCCTCACACCCCCACGCCCCTCCGCTTCCTCACCACCCTCTCTTCCAGGGCCCCTCCACACCACAGACATGGCCTGCTACGACCTCTGCCGCCCCTGCGGACCCACCCCGCTGGCTAACAGCTGCAACGAGCCCTGTGTCAGGCAGTGCGAGGACTCCCGCGTCGTCATCCAGCCTCCCGCCGTGCTCGTCACCCTGCCAGGACCCATCCTCAGCTCCTTCCCCCAGAGCACCGCCGTCGGATCCTCCTCGTCGGCTGCCGTGGGCAACGTCCTCAGCTCCCAGGGAGTGCCCGTCTCCTCCGGCGGCTTCGGCTACGGCTACGGCTTCGGAGGCCTGGGCTGCTTCGGCGGCAGGAAGAGGCTGCTACCCCTGCTAAGGGCCCTCCCCACCACCCCTGACACCAAACACACACACCCTGCAAGCCACGACATGGATTGAACATGCACCTCTGTGCCATTGCTGGCACATGGGCTCGCCGTCCACGGCTCCTCCTCTCAAGGCACCAAGCAAGGAAGCGGGGCTGGGACCAGCCCAGGCTGCCTGCAAACACGGCCCACGTACCTCCTCCTCTTCTCCCACCTCCTTCTTTGCATCGCCCCTTCTGCTATGTCCACTACTCGCCCCTGAAACCACCTTCTCACACGGTAAATACCACTGGGAACCTCCCGTGCTTTGCTCCCACCGCAGGGCAGGAACGCCTCGGTGCTCTTGCAAAATCTACTGCACACAAAGGACCTCATCTGACGGTCGCCCTACTCGCACCTCAGACTGGCTCCCTTCCATTTGGCGCTCCTGCCTTTTCACTAGGGTTTTTCCCTCAATAAACTTCTCCTGCATCCCAGACTGAGACGCCGCCTCTTCCTTTCTTCTCCCAAGGCTCTTCCAACCTCACCCAGTACAAAGACGGGGCTCAAGAGGCCATCGGGGTGGGTGGAAAAGGGCCACAAGGCCTCTCCTACAAACTATGCCACCACCAACAAAGCCACCACAAACTGGCACCTGGGGCGCTTCCAGAACATCACACAAGCCCATCACTTCCTCAAACAAAGGCTTCGACACAATATCGCTCCTCCCCGCACGCCTCTGAGCAAGTCTTCCCATGCCAGCACACACTGGACTCTACCCCTGCAGGACTCTCGGGCCCTCCCAGCAAACAGAATCACACAATCGTTTACTTCGGCAGGAACCTCTGGACAGCACGTGCTTCAACACCTCTGCTCAAGCAGGGCCAGCTAGAGCAGGTTGTCCGGGACCACGGCCAGCTGGGGTTTCAGTATCTCCAAGGATGGACACTCCACCACCTCTTCCACTCTTTCACCACCCTCACACTGAAAAAGCCTTGCCTTCTTTTCCCATGCAATGCCATCTGTTTTCACTTGTGCCCATCGACTCTTGTCCAGCTAGTGCGCACTACTGAGAACAACCAGGGTCCCTCGACTTCACAGAATCATAGAATCGTTCTGGTTGCAAGAGACCTCCAAGAGCATCGAGTCCAACCGTTAACCTATCCCTACCAAGTCCACCACTAAATCCTATCCCTTAGCGCCACGTCTAAACGTCTTTTCAATCCCTCCAGGGATGGGGACTCCACCACCGCCCTGGGCAGCCTCCTCCAATGCCCGACAACCCTTGCGGTGAAGACATTTTTACGAAATCCAATCTAAACCTCCCCTGGCGCAACTTGAGGCCGTTGCCTCTTGTCCTGTCGTCTCTTACTAGGGAGAAGAGACCGACCCCCACCTCTCTACAACCTCCTTTCAGGGAGTTGCAGAGCGCCAGAAGGTCTCCCCTCAGCCTCCTTTTCTCCAGGCTAAACACCCCCAGGTCCCTCAGCTGCCCCTCGTAGGACTTGTGTTCTAGACCCTTCACCAGCTTCCTTGCCCTTCTCTGGACACGCTCCAGCACCTCAAAGCCTTTCTTGGAGCGAGGAGCCCAAAACTGAACCCAGCACTCGAGGTGCGGCCTCACCGGGGCCGACTACAGGGGGACGATCACCCCCCTACTCCTGCTGGCCACACTGTTTCTCATACAGGCCAGGATGCCGTTGGCCTTCTTGGCCACCTGGGCACACTGACGGCTCATCTTCAGCCGGCTGGCGACCAACACCCCCAGGCCCTTTTCCGACGGGCAGCTTTCCAGCCACTCCCCCCCAAGCCTGTAGCGCTGCCTGCGGTTGGTGTGACCCAAGGGCAGGACCCGGCACTTAGCCTTGTTCAACTTCACACAATTGGCCTCGGCCCATCGATCCAGCCTCTCCAGATCCCTCTCTAGCGCCTGCCAGCCCTCCAGCAGATCAACACTCCCGCCCAACTTGGTGTCATCTGCAAACTGACTGAGGGTGCACTCGATCCCCTCGTCCACATCATTGAGCAAGACGTTAAACAGGACTGGCCCCAATACTGAGCCCTGGGGAACACCACTTGTGACCGGCCGCCAACGGGATTTCACTCCATTCCCCACAACTCTTTGGGCCCGCCCATCCAGCCAGTTTCCTACCCAGCGCAGAGTACGCCCGTCCAAGCCACGAGTAGCCAGTTTCTCCAGGAGGATGCCGTGGGAGACGGTGTCAAAGGCTTTGCTAAAGTCTACCTACACAACGTCCACAGCCTTTCCCTCACCCACTAGGCGGGTCACCATGTCGTAGAAGGAGATCAGGTTGGTCAGGCAGGACCTGCCTTTCATAAACCCATGCTGACTGGGCCCCATCGCCCCGTTGTCCCGTACGTGCCGCGTGATGGCACTCAAGATGATCTGCTCCGTAGCCTTCCCGGGCACCGAGGTCAGGCTGACAGGCCTGTAGTTCCCCGCATCCTCCTTCCGGCCCTTCTTGTAGATGGACGTCACGTTTGCCAGCCTCCAGTCAACTGGCACCTCCCCACTTAGCCAGGACTGCTCGTAAATGATGGACAGTGGCTTGCTGAGCACTTCTGACAGCTCTTTCAGCGCCCTTGGGTGGATCCCAGCCGGCCCCAGAGACTTGTGTGTGTCTAGGTGGCGTAGCAGGTCCCTGACCATTTCCCCTTGCATTATGGGGGCTTCATTCTGCTCCCCGCCCGCGTCTTCCTGCTCAGGGGGCTGGGCGCCCAGAGAACAACTTCCCTTGCTGTTAAACACTGAGGCAAAGAAGGTATTAAGCACCTCAGCCTTTTCCTCCTCCCTTGACACTAAGTTTCCCCCCGCATCCAATAAAGGAGGGAGATTCTCCTTCGCCCCCTTTTTATTCTTAATGTATTTGTAGAAACACTTTTTGTTGTCTTTTACGGCAGTAGCCACACTAAGTTCTAGCTGGGCTTTGGCCCTTCTCAGTTTCTCCCTGCATAACCTCACAACATCCTTGTAGTCCTCCTGAGTTGCCTGCCCCTTCCTCCAAAGCTTGTAGACTCTCCTTCCTTTCCTGAGTTCCAGACGGAGCTCTCTGCTCAGCCAGGCCGGTCTTCTTCCCCGACGCCTCGTCTTTCGGCTCATGGGGACGGCCTGCTCCTGCGCCTTTAACATTTCCCTTTTGAAGAATGGCCAGCCTTCCTGGACTCCTTTGTCCTTCAGGACTGCCTCCCAAGGGACTCTGCCAACCAGTCTCCTAAACAGGCCAAAGTCTGCCCTCCGCAAGGCCAAGGTGGCAGTTCTGCTGACCCTCCTCCTTACTTCTCTGAGAATCGAAAACTCCATCATTTCACGGTCACTGTGCCCAAGACGGCCTCCAACCGTCACATCACCCACAAGACCTTCTCTGCTCACAAACAACAGGTCCAACGGGGCGCCTTCTCTCGCTGCCTCCCTCACCAGCTGCGTGAGGAACTTATCTTCCACACGCTCCCGGAACCTCCTGGACCGGTTCCTCTCTGCTGCATTGTTTTTCCAGCAGACAATAACCCCAGCTACAAGCTTGCAAGCCAGAGGGGCACCAAGACACCCACAGAGCACACGCAACGGGAAAGGCCAGGCCTAAAGGCAGGCTTACCCAGCTGACATCAAGGCACAGAGGGACTGAACGCAATCAAAGGGGCAGCGCCTCGCACCCACCACAACTCCAAAGCCCAGACCAGCCTGCCAGGGCTACAAGGAAATGGGGCCCCCTCTTCACAACGCACCCGCAAACCACACCACACGAGCGCCACGGGATGACCTCACTGACTACACCCCACCTCTCCTACTCTGTGGTCGCGTCTTCTGCCTGCCTTGACACGAGCCATCAACGCCAACCCTTTGGCCTCTAATACTCTCACTTCAAAGCTGCCGCCAGGGCCAAGTGGACACGTCCTCCAGAGGACGACGTGAAATTGCAGAATTGCAGCAAGGGAAACACGCTCCGGGCTGGGGCATGCAAGAGCTGCTTGCTGCAAAAGGCCGTCATGCGCAAAGGCTGTCCCGCCCCTCGGCGACCAGCATAAAAGCCAGCCCAGCACCTCTCTCCCTCACCACTTCTCCTGACACCTTCTCCTCCGCCGTCAACAAGGTGAGCCTGAACCCCCTTCCCCTCCTTCTCCTGCCCCACCCGGCCCGGCTCTTCCAGCACGCTCTGCCCACAGCCTCAGCAGCCCTGACGCCTCCCCACCGCCACGCTCCCCACAGACCCACACCAGCCCTCCCCACCCTTTGCCCTCCTGCAACACCGCCCCTCACACCCCCACGCCCCTCCGCTTCCTCACCACCCTCTCTTCCAGGGCCCCTCCACACCACAGACATGGCCTGCTACGACCTCTGCCGCCCCTGCGGACCCACCCCGCTGGCTAACAGCTGCAACGAGCCCTGTGTCAGGCAGTGCGAGGACTCCCGCGTCGTCATCCAGCCTCCCGCCGTGCTCGTCACCCTGCCAGGACCCATCCTCAGCTCCTTCCCCCAGAGCACCGCCGTCGGATCCTCCTCGTCGGCTGCCGTGGGCAACGTCCTCAGCTCCCAGGGAGTGCCCATCTCCTCCGGCGGCTTCGGCTACGGCTACGGCTTCGGAGGCCTGGGCTGCTTCGGCGGCGGAAGAGGCTGCTACCCCTGCTAAGGGCCCTCCCCACCACCCCTGACACCAAACACACACACCCTGCAAGCCACGACATGGATTGAACATGCACCTCTGTGCCATTGCTGGCACATGGGCTCGCCGTCCACGGCTCCTCCTCTCAAGGCACCAAGCAAGGAAGCGGGGCTGGGACCAGCCCAGGCTGCCTGCAAACACGGCCCACGTACCTCCTCCTCTTCTCCCACCTCCTTCTTTGCATCGCCCCTTCTGCTATGTCCACTACTCGCCCCTGAAACCACCTTCTCACACGGTAAATACCACTGGGAACCTCCCGTGCTTTGCTCCCACCACAGGGCAGGAACGCCTCGGTGCTCTTGCAAAATCTACTGCACACAAAGGACCTCATCTGACGGTCGCCCTACTCGCACCTCAGACTGGCTCCCTTCCATTTGGCGCTCCTGCCTTTTCACTAGGGTTTTTCCCTCAATAAACTTCTCCTGCATCCCAGACTGAGACGCCGCCTCTTCCTTTCTTCTCCCAAGGCTCTTCCAACCTCACCCAGTACAAAGACGGGGCTCAAGAGGCCATCGGGGTGGGTGGAAAAGGGCCACAAGGCCTCTCCTACAAACTATGCCACCACCAACAAAGCCACCACAAACTGGCACCTGGGGCGCTTCCAGAACATCACACAAGCCCATCACTTCCTCAAACAAAGGCTTCGACACAATATCGCTCCTCCCCGCACGCCTCTGAGCAAGTCTTCCCATGCCAGCACACACTGGACTCTACCCCTCCAGGACTCTCGGGCCCTCCCAGCAAACAGAATCACACAATCGTTTACTTCGGCAGGAACCTCTGGACAGCACGTGCTTCAACACCTCTGCTCAAGCAGGGCCAGCTAGAGCAGGTTGTCCGGGACCACGGCCAGCTGGGGTTTCAGTATCTCCAAGGATGGACACTCCACCACCTCTTCCACTCTTTCACCACCCTCACACTGAAGAAGCCTTGCCTTCTTTTCCCATGCAATGCCATCTGTTTTCACTTGTGCCTATCGACTCTTGTCCAGCTAGTGCGCACTACTGAGAACAACCAGGGTCCCTCGACTTCACAGAATCATAGAATCGTTCTGGTTGCAAGAGACCTCCAAGAGCATCGAGTCCAACCGTTAACCTATCCCTACCAAGTCCACCACTAAATCCTATCCCTTAGCGCCACGTCTAAACGTCTTTTCAATCCCTCCAGGGATGGGGACTCCACCACCGCCCTGGGCAGCCTCCTCCAATGCCCGACAACCCTTGCGGTGAAGACATTTTTACGAAATCCAATCTAAACCTCCCCTGGCGCAACTTGAGGCCGTTGCCTCTTGTCCTGTCGTCTCTTACTAGGGAGAAGAGACCGACCCCCACCTCTCTACAACCTCCTTTCAGGGAGTTGCAGAGCGCCAGAAGGTCTCCCCTCAGCCTCCTTTTCTCCAGGCTAAACACCCCCAGGTCCCTCAGCTGCCCCTCGTAGGACTTGTGTTCTAGACCCTTCACCAGCTTCCTTAGAATCATAGAATCATAGAATTGTTCTGGTTGGAAGAGACCTCCAAGATCATCGGGTCCAACCATTAACCTATCACTACCAAGTCCCCCACTAAATCATATCCCTTAGGGCCTCATCTAAACGCCTTTTGAATACCCCCAGAGATGGGGACTCCACCACCTCCCTGGGCAGCCTGTTCCAATGCCTGACAACCCTTTCGGTAAAGAAGTTTTTACGAATGTCCAATCTAAACCTCCCCTGGCGCAACTTGACGCCATTTCCTCTTGTTTTGTTGTCTGTTACTAGGGAGAAGAGACCAACCCCCATCTCTCTACAACCTCCTTTCAGGTAGTTGTAGAGAGCAATAAGGTCTCCCCTCAGCCTCCTTTTCTCCAGGCTAAACATCCCCAGTTCCCTCAGCCGCTCCTCATAGGACTTGTGTTCCAGACCCTTCACCAGCCTCGTTGCCCGTCTCTGGACACGCTCCAGCACCTCAATGTCTTTCTTGTAGTGAGGGGCCCAAAACTGAACACAGTACTCGAGGGGCGGCCTCACCAGGGCCGAGTACAGGGGGACAATCACCTCCCTACTCCTGCTGGCCACACTATTTCTGATACAGGCCAGGATGCCGTTGGCCTTCTTGGCCACCTGGGCACACTGATGGCTCATATTCAGCCGGCCGTCAACCAACACCCCCAGGTCCTTTTCCGCCGGGCAGCTTTCCAGCCACTCCCCCCCAAGCCTGTAGCGCTGCCTGGGGTTGGTGTGACCCAAGTGCAGGACCCGGCACTTGGCCTTGTTGAACCTCATACAATTGGCCTCGGCCCATCGATCCAGCCTCTCCAGATCCCTCTCTAGCGCCTGCCAGCCCTCCAGCAGATCAACACTCCCGCCCAACTTGGTGTCATCTGCAAACTGACTGAGGGTGCACTCGATCCCCTCGTCCACATCATTGAGCAAGACGTTAAACAGGACTGGCCCCAATACTGAGCCCTGGGGAACACCACTTGTGACCGGCCGCCAACGGGATTTCACTCCATTCCCCACAACTCTTTGGGCCCGCCCATCCAGCCAGTTTCCTACCCAGCGCAGAGTACGCCCGTCCAAGCCACGAGTAGCCAGTTTCTCCAGGAGGATGCCGTGGGAGACGGTGTCAAAGGCTTTGCTAAAGTCTACCTACACAACGTCCACAGCCTTTCCCTCACCCACTAGGCGGGTCACCATGTCGTAGAAGGAGATCAGGTTGGTCAGGCAGGACCTGCCTTTCATAAACCCATGCTGACTGGGCCCCATCGCCCCGTTGTCCCGTACGTGCCGCGTGATGGCACTCAAGATGATCTGCTCCGTAGCCTTCCCGGGCACCGAGGTCAGGCTGACAGGCCTGTAGTTCCCCGCATCCTCCTTCCGGCCCTTCTTGTAGATGGACGTCACGTTTGCCAGCCTCCAGTCAACTGGCACCTCCCCACTTAGCCAGGACTGCTCGTAAATGATGGACAGTGGCTTGCTGAGCACTTCTGACAGCTCTTTCAGCGCCCTTGGGTGGATCCCAGCCGGCCCCAGAGACTTGTGTGTGTCTAGGTGGCGTAGCAGGTCCCTGACCATTTCCCCTTGCATTATGGGGGCTTCATTCTGCTCCCCGCCCGCGTCTTCCTGCTCAGGGGGCTGGGCGCCCAGAGAACAACTTCCCTTGCTGTTAAACACTGAGGCAAAGAAGGTATTAAGCACCTCAGCCTTTTCCTCCTCCCTTGACACTAAGTTTCCCCCCGCATCCAATAAAGGAGGGAGATTCTCCTTCGCCCCCTTTTTATTCTTAATGTATTTGTAGAAACACTTTTTGTTGTCTTTTACGGCAGTAGCCACACTAAGTTCTAGCTGGGCTTTGGCCCTTCTCAGTTTCTCCCTGCATAACCTCACAACATCCTTGTAGTCCTCCTGAGTTGCCTGCCCCTTCCTCCAAAGCTTGTAGACTCTCCTTCCTTTCCTGAGTTCCAGACGGAGCTCTCTGCTCAGCCAGGCCGGTCTTCTTCCCCGACGCCTCGTCTTTCGGCTCATGGGGACGGCCTGCTCCTGCGCCTTTAACATTTCCCTTTTGAAGAATGGCCAGCCTTCCTGGACTCCTTTGTCCTTCAGGACTGCCTCCCAAGGGACTCTGCCAACCAGTCTCCTAAACAGGCCAAAGTCTGCCCTCCGCAAGGCCAAGGTGGCAGTTCTGCTGACCCTCCTCCTTACTTCTCTGAGAATCGAAAACTCCATCATTTCACGGTCACTGTGCCCAAGACGGCCTCCAACCGTCACATCACCCACAAGACCTTCTCTGCTCACAAACAACAGGTCCAACGGGGCGCCTTCTCTCGCTGCCTCCCTCACCAGCTGCGTGAGGAACTTATCTTCCACACGCTCCCGGAACCTCCTGGACCGGTTCCTCTCTGCTGCATTGTTTTTCCAGCAGACAATAACCCCAGCTACAAGCTTGCAAGCCAGAGGGGCACCAAGACACCCACAGAGCACACGCAACGGGAAAGGCCAGGCCTAAAGGCAGGCTTACCCAGCTGACATCAAGGCACAGAGGGACTGAACGCAATCAAAGGGGCAGCGCCTCGCACCCACCACAACTCCAAAGCCCAGACCAGCCTGCCAGGGCTACAAGGAAATGGGGCCCCCTCTTCACAACGCACCCGCAAACCACACCACACGAGCGCCACGGGATGACCTCACTGACTACACCCCACCTCTCCTACTCTGTGGTCGCGTCTTCTGCCTGCCTTGACACGAGCCATCAACGCCAACCCTTTGGCCTCTAATACTCTCACTTCAAAGCTGCCGCCAGGGCCAAGTGGACACGTCCTCCAGAGGACGACGTGAAATTGCAGAATTGCAGCAAGGGAAACACGCTCCGGGCTGTGGCATGCAAGAGCTGCTTGCTGCGAAAGGCCGTCATGCGCAAAGGCTGTCCCGCCCCTCGGCAACTAGCATAAAAGCCAGCCCAGCACCTCTCTCCCTCACCACTTCTCCTGACACCTTCTCCTCCGCCGTCAACAAGGTGAGCCTGAACCCCCTTCCCCTCCTTCTCCTGCCCCACCTGGCCCGGCTCTTCCTGCACGCTCTGCCCACAGCCTCAGCAGCCCTCACGCCTCCCCACCGCCACGCTCCCCACAGACCCACACCAGCCCTCCCCACCCTTTGCCCTCCTGCAACACCGCCCCTCACACCCCCACGCCCCTCCGCTTCCTCACCACCCTCTCTTCCAGGGCCCCTCCACACCACAGACATGGCCTGCTACGACCTCTGCCGCCCCTGCGGACCCACCCCGCTGGCTAACAGCTGCAACGAGCCCTGTGTCAGGCAGTGCGAGGACTCCCGCGTCGTCATCCAGCCTCCCGCCGTGCTCGTCACCCTGCCAGGACCCATCCTCAGCTCCTTCCCCCAGAGCACCGCCGTCGGATCCTCCTCGTCGGCTGCCGTGGGCAACGTCCTCAGCTCCCAGGGAGTGCCCGTCTCCTCCGGCGGCTTCGGCTACGGCTACGGCTTCGGAGGCCTGGGCTGCTTCGGCGGCGGAAGAGGCTGCTACCCCTGCTAAGGGCCCTCCCCACCACCCCTGACACCAAACACTCATACCCTGCAAGGCATGGCATGGATTGAGGATGCACCTTCAGGCCGTTGCTGGCACATGGGCTCGCCGTCCACTGCTCCTCCTCTCAAGGCACCAAGCAAGGAAGCAGGGAAAGGGACAGCTCCGCCTGCCTGGAAACACGGCCCATGTACCACCTCCTCCTCTTCTCCTGCTCCCTTCTTTGCATCGCCCCTTCTGCTATGTCCACTACTCGCCCCTGAAACCACCTTCTCACAAGACAAAGGCTAATAGGAAACTCCAGTGTCCTACTCCCACCGCAGGGCAGGAACGCCTCAGTAGTCTTGCAAAATCTACTTCACACAAAGGACGTCATCTGATGGTCGCCCTACTCGCACCTCAGACCGGCTCCCTTCCACTTGACACTCCTGACTTTTCGCTGTTTTTTTCCCTCAATAAAGTTCTCCTGCATCCCAGCCTGAGATGCATGCACTTCCTTTCTTCTTCCAAGGCTCTTCCAACCTCACCTGGCACAAAGCCAAGGCTCAAGCAGCCATCAGTGTGGCTGCGCAGTTGTCCAGTGTTCAGCCTCTTTCACACCTGGCAAAGCAATGCCATCGCAATACAAACACAGAGATCACTGGAGACAACTCTGCATGAGTGCCCCAAGGTGCCAAGACCTCTCCTGGGAAATACGTCACTACCAACACCACAGATTACCACATTTTTGCCTTCCAGTACGTGACACAAGCTCTTCACTTGCCCAAAGAAATGCTTGGGTACAGTAACGCTCATCTGGCCATGCCTCTGATGCAATCTCCCCTTGTCACCACACTCTTAATCAACTCTCTTCCCCAGCACCACTCTGCAGCCCTACGAAGAAGTAGTCCCAGTGAAGCAGAAAGGAAAGTTGCAATATGCAAAATGTAAAGGAAGGAAGGGGCAAAGCAAGGGGGCAACGCAAGGTGGAGGAAAAATGTGTGATTTTCTAACAGGAGTTCAGCATTGGCCTCTGTGTCCCCATTCCATAAGCTGAAGGACACTGACAAAAAGGGCTCAGCTCCCTTCCCCACAGGGACCATCACTGCCCAAGGCATCTCCCCTGTACTCTGCACAGGCAAAGGCAAAGAAGGGGCTGCAGAAAGCATCACATCCCTCACCCAACCACCCTCCTACTCCACAACTATTCATCTGCACCAGCCTTTAGGGCTCCCACACATTTCTCTGAAGGAGAAGAGTTTGCAACAAGCAGCAAGGGAATCCTTGAGAGAACGCAACACGCTCTTCTGCTCGCTGTCTCACACAGAAAGTTCCATAGAGCCAGACCTGCAGCCCTCCAAGTCCACACCACCTTTTGCCAAGACCTTCCTCTGTAAGGGCGAGTCCATGCACGAGGAAGGAGGGTGTGCAGGAAACCTCCCAGCCACAACAACGCTCAGGAAGGACAGCAGGCACAAGGGCCCCAGCAGAAACGAGCACTGCCCGCCTGGGGAACAAACCACAAAACATCCACGAGCCACCTTTAGGCCGACCACACACCAGCCAGCAACTCATCTGTCCCAGTGAACATCTCCAAAGAGATGAGTTGCTCCTTCACACAACAGCCAGCCCCCTGCATGTCTGTCCTCTAGAGCCGTATGCATCTATCGCAGCACTCTGGTCACGCAAGTTGTCCCACCAGTCTCAGGTAGTCCCATAAGGCCACAGTTCTGTGACCTGGCACAGAGTTCTTGCTCCTCCTGCTTACTTCCCAGGCTCTGCACTTTTGCCTACAGATGCCTCAGGTCAACCTTTTCCTGACTCCAGCTTTCTCTTTTCCAAGAGCTCTCTTGCTCCCATCACCTCAACCCATGCACTAATGACCCCAGCCTCTACTTCCTCACTTACCTGCCAGCTACAGTCATCATCCCCAACAGAACCAGTTTACAGACCTCCTCACCTGGTTTCACAGTAGCGTGGAATGGTTGAGGTTGGAAGGAACCTCCGGAGATCATCTGTTTTGACCCTTCTGCTCAAGCAGAGCCGCCTACAGCTGGCTGCCCAGGACCGTGTCCAGACACCTCTTGAATGTCCCCAAGGATGGAGACTCCACAGCCTCTCTGGGCAACCTCTGCCACTGCTCATCACCTTCACAGTAAAAAAGGTGGTTCCTGGTGTTCAGAGGGAACCTCCTGTGTTTCAGTTTGTGCCCAGGGCCTCTGGTCCTGGCACTGGGCATCACAGACCCCGGCTCTGTCCTCTCTGCACCCTCCCTTCACGTACTTACAGACGTTGATGAGATCCCCTGGAGCCTGCTCTTCGCCACGCTGAAGAGGCTCAGCTCTCCCAGCCTGTCCTCATATGAGAGATGCTCCGGTCCCTTCCTCATTCTCATGGCCCAACGCTGGACGCTCGCCACTGTGTCCACGTCTCTCTTGCACTGGGGAGCCCAGAACTGGCCACAGTGCTCCAGGTGTGGCCTCCCCAGGGCTGAGATGTGCTGGCAATGCTCCTCCCAAGGCAGCCAAGTACGCCGTTAGCTTTCTGTGGTGCAAGAGCACATTGCTGCCTCGTGTTCAACTCGGTGTCCACCAGGACCCTCAGGGCCTTTTCTGCAGAGCTGCTTTCCAGCTGGGTGACCCCCCAGCATGTCCTGGTGCCTGGGGTGGTTCCTCCCCAGGGACAGGACTTTGCACTTCCCCAGAAACAGCATGGCCAGCAGGACTAGGGCAGGAATCGTCCCCCTGTACTCGGCCCTGGTCAGGCTGCACCTCAAGTATTGGGTTCAGTTTTGGGCCCCTCACTCCAAGACAGACACTGAGGGGCTGAAGCACGTCCAAAGACGGGCAACGGAGCTGGGGAAGGGGCTGGAGCACAAGTGCTGTGAGGAGCGGCTGAGGGACCTGGGGGGGTTTGGCCTGGAGAAAAGGAGGCTGAGGGGAGACCTTCTCACTCTCTGCAACTCCCTGAAAGGAGGTTGGAGCCAGGGGGGGTCGGGCTCTTCTCCCAAGGAACAGGCGACAGGACAAGAGGAAACGGCCTCAAGTTGCGCCAGGGGAGGTTTAGGTTGGATATTAGGAAACATTTCTTCCCTGAAAGGGCTGTCAGGCCCTGGCACAGGCTGCCCAAGGAAGTGGTGGAGTCCCCATCCCTGGAGGGATTGAAAAGACGTGTAGGTGTGGCGCTTGGGGACATGGTTTAGTGGTGGCCTTGGCAGTGCTGAGTTAACGGTTGGACTTGATAATCTGAAAGGTTTTTTCCAACCTCAACAATTCTACGATTGTTGAACTGCATGAGGTTCCTGTCAGCCCATTTCTCCAGCCTGGCGAGGTCCATCTGGATGGCAGCACAACCCTCCAGAATATCAGCCACTCCTCCCAGCTTGGTGTCATCTGCAGACTTGCTGAGGCTACGCTCTGGCCCATCATCCAGATCATTAATAAAGATGTTAAACAGGATTTGATACAGCATTGACCCCTGGGGTACACCTCTAATTACTGGCCTCACACTAGACCCCAGGCCCAGCTGTTCAGTCAATTTTCAATCCACGTCACTGTCTGCTCAGTGAGCCCATACTTCAGCAGCTTCTCTATGAGGATCTTAGGGGAGACAACATCAAAAGCCTTACTGAAGTCTAGGCAGACAACATCTACTGCTCTCCCCTCATCTACCAAGCCAGTCATTTCGTCACAGAAGGTTATCAGGTTGGTTAAGCATGGCTTCCCTTTAGTGAAGCCATGCTGACTACTCCTGGTGACTTTCTTGTCCTTCATGTGCCTGGCAACGGTTTCCAGGACTAGCTGCTCCACTGTCTTCCCAGGGATCCAGGTGAGGCTGACTGGCCTGCAGGTCCCTGGGGCCTCCTTCCTGACCTTCTTCAAGATAGGAGTGACATTTGCTTTCCTCCAGTCTTCAGGCGCATTCTCCACTCCCCAGGATCCTTCAAACATTATTGAGAGTCGCCTCACAATGACATTAGCCAGTGACATCAGCCAGTGACATCAGCATTTGTGGGTGCAGCCCATCATGATCCATGGACTCATGTATGTCCACTTTGCTCAAGCATTGCCTAACTTCATCCCTTTCCACCCAGGGTAAGGCTTCCTTCCTCCTGACTTCCCCCCTGGTCTCTGGGGCCTGGTGTGGAGGTGGAGGCAGCATTCAGTACCTCCACCTTCTCCATGTCCTGTGGCATTAGGGCCCCTGCCTCAGTCAGCATTTTCCCTAGTCCCCCTTTTGCCACTTCTACACTTAGAGAAGCCCTTCTTGTTGCCTTTGATATCCCGCAATGATTGTAAGCTTGCGGATGAAAGTGCTCTTACCTCACTGTGTCACACACATTCCATTTCTCCCCAGAGCACCCCAGCAGCACCCATCACACAGCTGAGCCCGGACAGGCTCTCTCCAACAAGCAGCATCAGCTCCAACAGCACGGCCCTGGTGCCCTGGCTGCAGCACATGTCCCACCAGCGAGGCCACAGCTACCCCAGCACCGAGGCCCGTGGCAGTGTCTCCACAGCAGCCACACATGGCACAGGGACAGGCTCTGGGCCCCAGCATCCCCTGTCAGTCCCCACCTCAGCCCTGCAGTCACAGCCTCCCCTCACCACAGCCAGAACCACCCTCAGCACCCTCAGCAACCAGCCAATCAGGAGGCACCTAACAACCTGCCAATCAGGACAACCTGCCAATCAGGGGGCAGCTGACAGGTCCCAGCTGCTGTAGAAGCCCCTGGAAGTTTCCAGAAGGCGCCTGTCAGCGCCCCAAAACCAACATCTCCGGTACAATAAAGAGATACTCTTCACCAAACGGCCTCAAAACAACTGCTGGAGGGGTGGGGGGTGAACGAGGGAGTGAATGAGTAGCAATGCTGCCGAGAACCAAACCAAACGTCTCACAGGAAAGTAGTTAGGGGACTCAGAGGGGTAAGAGGGAGGGAAAATGACCTGATTAAATAACACCCCCCCAAAAACGGCTACAATCAATAAATACATCAACAGACTCTGCAGGCACCTGCTGGGGAAGGAAAAATAACCTGCCGAAGAACAAAAAACCTAGACATCCTCCAGCTTTGAGTAAATACGTAAAACCCCACAGGAGTAAATGCCAACAAGAAAACCACCCCGCAAAGCCCTTCTGGGGGAAAAGGGCTCCTAAAACAAGATGAAAAAACACCTGGTTAGAAAGCCCTGCTTAAACGAATTGTTAAGATCAACCAATGAGCCCACAAAAAACTGCCAAAAATAGAGAGGAAAAAGAGAAAAGAAACAATTTTTTAAAAAGGGGGGGGGGGGGGGGATCAAATGGCAAGGAAACACCAAACATATACTGTGGGGAAAAAAAAGGGGGGGAGGATGGGACACAAAGACAAAATGCTGCTAAAAAATGCTGATAACAGCAACAACCACCACCAAAACTCTCAAAAGCAAACATCTGCCCTGCTGGGTGCCACAGACCCCTCAGCACAGGCATCCTGCGCCCATCGCATGTCACCGTTCCTCATCCACGGGGTCCTTGGACCAACCATGTGGGGTCCTGTCATCTTCCCCCCTTGCTGAGGTCTCCCAAAGCCACTTCCCCCACCACTTTCGGTGTCCACGTCACCTTCCATCCATACTGCAGAGTCCCTGAGACACCCATGCAGGATCTACTCTCATGGTCCCCCCTTGCTGTGGTCCCCAGCCCAACCACCTGGCTGTCCCCATGACGCCATCTTCCCTCACGGCAGGGTCCCAGGGCCACCCACACAAGGTCCTCTGTGTCTGTCCTCACCTTGATGTAAGGTTTTGGGGCAGCCCATGCAGGGTCCCCAGGTCACCACCCACCTTGATGTAGGGTCCTCAACTGACCCACGTGGGGGGTCTGTGGGCCACTTCACCCCTATCTGTATGTTCGCCATTCGATCTATGTGGGCGTTCCCAAAATACTGTCCCACCTTCTTATGGAGTCCAGCACCCACCTCAGCTGAATCTGGGAAGCCTTGCATTTATCAGACCTTTCCCCCACTCACATGGCCACAACAACCTCCGGCCTGCAGCCCCGTGCAGCATGCTCACCTCTGGTTCCCCTCTGCAACGTCCTCTTGTGTGGCAATGACAGTGACCGTGGGTGGCAGTGAGTCGCAAGGCATCGTGCCGTTTTCTCGGCTGCTCCTCACTCTGAGCAGACATATCCCAGGCTCCTGAGCACACTGTGAAGGTCACATCTTTGACATCAATGTGGTGCTTTGAGGCCCCTTGGTGCCATATGGATGGCAGGACACCCTGGCCCTCCTCAACCCCTCTCCCTTGTCCCACCATGGGCACATCTTTTTGCTGTTTGCATCCCACCTTGGTTTGGGTTTGGGGTAAACAAGCTGGGTCCAGAAGAGGTAAAGTCCATCAGGATAAAGCCAGGAGCCGGGTGAAGTGACCCCAGTGAGCTGCATTTACCTCTGGCAGGGTAGATCTTGGCACCACAAGGATGCTCCTTCTGAACCCTCCTCAGCAGGGAGCAGCTGTCCCGCTGGCCGGGTTAGAGGTGGAGAAAGCTGTCCCTGTGCTTGCCTTCAAGGGCATGCCCACATCTTCATGTCCCTGCATCCCCTGGCTGATCCCAGAATATGCAGAATATTTTGACACTGTGTGTCACAAGGAGACGTGGATAGATGTAACTGGGGTGGAGCTGTGGGCGGGGGGGGCTGATGCTGCTGCAGGTTTTGCAAGCGTACCTTGATGGAAGGGTGCTTCTCTTGTTTAATCGTTGGGGGTTTGAAAGACGTTTCAAGTCTTTATATAGCTTAAAAATATTAAAACATAATAGTCTTCTGTTTCCATGGCAACAGAGACAGCGGGTATTCATGGGCCTGAGATGTTGGCATCTTGCATTTGTCACAAGGTTTAAAAGAGAGCAATTTGCTTCAAGGTTCCCAGAAAGCACCATGCAGAGAGAAGGGAGGCTGTGGCCTGGAAGGGATGAGCGGCAGCCAAAGCCCGGTCCCAGGGCTCAGGATTCTGAGCTTGGGGGAGCTGCAGCTTGCAGCTAGGGTGACCTGCATCATGCAGGGAGCTGGGGCTCTGGCGCTGGTTTCCATGCCTCCTGCCCATGTAGGTGGCTGTGACTGATGGCCTGGGCGCTGGGGGGAGGCAGGGATCTCTGGGATATCATCTGGGAGCTTGTGACGGGTGCGCTCGACCCCTTGACCAGACTGGCGGTGGTTTGGTGCAGGCTCCGGAGGAGGTAAAGGCCTGAGCCGTAGCCGGGCCATGAAATCCTCTAGTTTCAACCTGTTCTCTGAAAACCCACAAAGGAGCAGAGTGACACAGTGAGCATCGATGCTTGGAACACCGATCATGTGATTAACTCATGAATAGCAAGTGGCTTTTCCAAGACTCATTTATCAAGGAACAAAGAAAGTTGTGGGTACAAGGAGTCGCAGGCATACCTTTTCCATCTCACACAATCTGACTACGAGCCAACCACTTTATCGCCTAAATATGACAGCCCAAGTGACCCTCTTTGAGCTCCCCCTGCTAGGCAGCGTGGCCGCATGGCGGTGATCCCCCCTTGAGCTGGGACACCTCTCACGGTTGCTCCTCGAAGCAGAGAGACCTCTTACCAACGGCAGATCTTTGGTAAGCGACCGATATCACACATAAGCTCATAGTATGGTAACTTTGAGTTTGCCGTGGTAGCTTGGATTGCATGCTGAACTGATACCAATGAAACATCACCAATCCATGCAGCTATTATAAACTGTGCATATATACTCCTTTAGACATAAACCATTGACCAACTCTGGGACTAAGTTTGGGCCTAGCCGCCCCTAGGCACTTCTCTGAGAAGGAGTTTAGAAAGCAAGGGGGGCCACTCTGAATCTCATGACTCAATGGGAGGGTCTTCCTTACCCTTTTGCATCTCTGATCTCTCTGTAAACTCGATTCTAACTCAATTTTCCTTTGTGTGTTTCTTCCATGCAGTAATTAATAGAGTGAACCTTGCCATGAAGCTTTGTTAAGTTGCACTTTTACAACACCATATTAAAACCACCTTTTCTAGTACCTTTAGTAGCAGTTCTTTAAGCGATCTAAATCACCCATTCGTGACAAATTGGCGTAGTCGGCAGGATGCTAAACCAGGACCTGTGACAGAGCTCCCGCTGCGTCCTGTGCACAGCCCCGTACAAACCTCTGCAGGGCAAGACTGGCGCTGGCACGGGCACACGGCTGCGTGGCTCTTCGCCCGTTCCTGACACCGTCACGGGCAGCTGGACGCATCCGAGCTGCCAGCAAGCCTTCCCATCCCTGCTCCGCGCGCTCGGGGGCACCCTGGGGTGAGGTAGGTCTGGCAGGGCTGTGGGCAGCAGGAGGGCCAGATCCTGGCAAGGGCTGGAGGAGGAGTAGAGCAGGCAGCGGGACCTGCCTTGCCTGTGCGCCTGTCGTGGTTTAACCCCAGCCGGAAACCGAATACCATGCAGCCGGTCACTCACTCCCCCCCTCCCCAGTGGGGTGGGGAGGAGAATCGGAGAGAAAGGAAAACTCGTGGGTTGAGATAAAAACAGTTCACCAGGACAGCAAAGGAAAAAATAATAATAATTATACTATATATTAAAAATTATAATATTAATGATAATAATAATAATATAAGGATAATAGAATATATAAAACGAATGATGCACAATTTCTCCCCACCTGACGACTGATACAGCCCATCCCGAGCAGCAGTCAGGGAGCAGGGATATTCCCCAGCAGCCATCTCAGAACAGCAAGTTCCAGACAGAGCGAGCGAGGGAACAAACAGCTGAATGAATGAACAAAAAAGCCCAAACAAACAAAAAGAGGGAAAGAAAAACCACAAAACAAAAAGGGAAGTGGCCCACTGGCCGACCCCCACTCATACTGGGCATGCTGTCTATGGCATGGAACGCTCCCTCTGGCCAGTCTGGGTCACCCGCACTGGCTCTGCCCCTCCCAGGTTTTTGTACCTGCACGTTGGCAAAACCTGGGAAGCTGGAAGTCGTCCTTGATCGCTTCGCAGAAACTAATAACATCAGTGTATGATCAACATTCCTCACACACTAAATCCAAAACACAGCAGCTGCTGGAAAGAGAGTAAGCTCCGTCCTGGCCGAATCCAGGACCGCGCTGCAGGGCTGGAGCGGGCCTCGGGGGGCGGTCGGCAAGGAGGGGCTGTGCGCTGGGGAGGGGGGGCCGGCACTGGGCAACGGGTTGGGGCGTCTCCAGGCTCTCCCAGTGGTGCGGGATGAAAATAGAAGAGAAGACAAAGCCATTCCCTACTCAGGTGTGTTCTCCTTGGAGACTCAAGAAGACCATGCTGGGACTGCGGACACCCCTCTGCTGTTCTCCCCAGCATGGGGGCAGCCGTGTCCCTGCAGTTACTTTCCCCCTCCCCGGGAAAGCTGATTTCCAAAGTCATCCTGGGCTCATGCAGATGTGCCGGGACCATCCAGCCTGAATACCAGGAGCAGGCAGGTACGGCCTGCCTGAGCTTGGCCCACCTCTCTTCCTTATGCATGTCCATAGAATCCTGGAATAGTTTGGGTTGGAAGGGACCTTTAAAGGTCATCTAGTCCAACCCCCGTGCAATGAGCAGGGACATCTTCAACATCTTCAATGTTGGTTACCAGTGACAGAGTGGATGCCTCTCCCGTGAGACCCACTGCCCTGGCCATCCCAAGCGATGCTGAGGCACCAACCCAGATGTCCCTCTGCAGAAACCCTGAGCGTGGGGCTGGGAGCGTAAGCAGGGCTCCAAGCTCCGTCTTCTCTCCAGATGTGTCCTAGTTTCCCAGCTATTGTACGTGCCTCCAGCCTTCCCTCCCCCGCCCCCTCTGTGGTCCTTGCAGCTCACTTTCTGAGACCCCACCATCCCATACCGGGGTTTCAAATCCTCTTGCCTGAGGTGATGAGCAGACCCTGGGCAGTGTCTCCATGCCACCAGCACGCTGGGTGCTTTACAGCCAGTCTGAACCGATGGCTCCGTGCTTCCCGTCTCCATCACATCAAATTTTGGTGTCCTCAGCTAGGCTTCTTGCCAGCGCAGGCAGCCTTGTGCTCTTCAGAGCTCGTCGCTTTACCTGCAAGCCCCAGGGATGTGTTGATGCACCTCTTCTTCCTCTGTGATACAACTTTTCATGGAGAACGAACAAGCTTTTTTTTGTAAGTAAACTTCTAAGAACTGCCATTCCCTGGGCACCTAAAGTGCGTTTGATCACGTTTAGGTGGCACTGCAGGGACTGAAGGTACGTTATTTAAGTAATGTCAAGAGAGCTTTAAAATTCAACACAGTTCTCGCTGTTCAGAATGTGTCCAGATATTCACATTTCTGTCGCCTGCATCTTTTGTTGTGACCATCCCCCCGGACGTTTGCTATTTGCTGCAAAGCTCCAGCGTCTGGAGTCGTGGGAAACCAATAAATCTCCTCCTTTCAGCTTGCAAAATAAAGATGGATAAAAAGTGTTAATCAAAACCCAGAAGACTACAAAATAGGACCCATATCTTCTTACTTTTTAAACAAAAATCCCAATATTTGAGGAAGGGGGGCTGAAATTTTTTACGCTGAGGGTTGTGAAGCCCTGGCACAGGTTGCCCAGAGAGGTGGGAGATGCCCCATCCCTGGAAACATTCCAGGTCAGGCTGGACGGGGCTCTGGGCAACCTGATCTAGTTGAGGATGTCCCTGCTCATGGCAGGGGGTTGGAGTAGTTGACCTTTAAAGGTTCCTTCCAACCCAAACCATTCGATGATTCGATGAGTATCTGATGACTGTCCATGTTCAGTCTTTCCACGTCACATTCAGAAACCCTTATTTTGAAACTTCTTTTGTATCTGAATGGCTCAAGGTGCATCGGTGGGTGCCCAGGCTGTTTGCCCGTGCATCAGTAGGACATTGCTCTTCGTTGCATTGACCCCAGAGCTGCTCAATCATCCCTGTTCCCAGTGTGACATCCCGCCAGCCCACTCTGGGGGACCCACTTTCCCAGGTTGAACATGGTCCGTGGACTGGGTGGCCTCTGCTGGCCTTAGCAGAAGGTGACTCCCAGCACTGGCCTCTCTCTGCCAGGATGTTGCACGGAGCAGAATCAATCTCCTGCCGTGCGCGGTCGCTCTGCAAACACACAGCAAGGCCGGCACTGCTGGGTAGACACAGCGAGGTGTGCCGCAGGGCTTTGGACCTGCTCCAGCACTGGAAAGCCGGCTCTTTGGAGCTGCAGCAGTGCTGGTGTGCAGGGTGCAGAATGACCTCGGCTGCAGGCTGGTCCAGTTCAACATCTTCTTTAACGATCTGGATGATGGGGCACTGTACCCTCAGCAAGTTTGCAGATGACACCAAGCTGGGAGGAGCAGCCGATACGGCAGAGGGTTGTGCTGCCATCCAGAGGGACCTCGCCAGGCCAGAGAAATGGGCTGACTGGAACCTCATGCAGTACAACAAGGGGAAGAGCCAAGTCCTGTCCCTGGGGAGGAACCACCCCAGGCACCAGGACATGCTGGGGGTCACCCAGCTGGAAAGCAGCTCTGCAGAAAAGGCCCTGGGGGTCCTGGTGGACACCGAGTTGAACATGAGGCAGCAATGTGCTCTTGCACCACAGAAAGCTAACGGCGTACTTGGCTGCCTTGGGAGGAGCATTGCCAGCACATCTCAGCCCTGGGGAGGCCACACCTGGAGCACTGTGGCCAGTTCTGGGCTCCCCAGTGCAAGAGAGACGTGGACACAGTGGCGAGCGTCCAGCGTTGGGCCATGAGAATGAGGAAGGGACCGGAGCATCTCTCATATGAGGACAGGCTGGGAGAGCTGGGCCTCTTCAGCATGGCGAAGAGCAGGCTCCAGGGGATCTCATCAACGTCTGTAAGTACGTGAAGGGAGGGTGCAGAGAGGACAGAGCCGGGGTCTGTGATGCCCAGTGCCAGGACCAGAGGCCCTGGGCACAAACTGAAACACAGGAGGTTCCCTCTGAACACCAGGAACCACCTTTTTTACTGTGAAGGTGATGAGCAGTGGCAGAGGTTGCCCAGAGAGGCTGTGGAGTCTCCATCCTTGGGGACATTCAAAAGGTGTCTGGACACGGTCCTGGGCAACCAGCTGTAGGTGGCCCTGCTTGAGCAGAAGGGTCAGACGAGATGATCTCCGGAGGTCCCTTCCAACCTCAACCATTCTGTGATCCTTTGAGTTCTTAGCAAGTGGCTGCTGGGACCACAGCATGTCCCCTGAGTGGCCATTTCCAACTCTGGCTGCTCCTTCTTGATCGTCAACTGCCCGTGTTTGGGTTTCGGACACAGAGGTCCCCTCTCCAGCTCGAGGTAGGTGGCAGGGGGGAAGAAGTGGCAAGAAGAGCTGAAAGGGAAATTTCTGCTCATCCCTCAGACTCACCTCATGTACCAGCTGTGGGGAGGCTGGTGAAGCCCCTTCCCCAATGCCTGCGAGACCCATCAGAAAGCGTGAGACGGGCTCTGCAGCAGTTGTTGGAAAAAGTAGAGTTGAAGGAGAAATGATGTTCTCTGTGAGACCTGCCGTGGGATGGACCTGCTGAGCCATGCTAGGCAGAGAAACCTGCTCGAAGCCAGGGGAGCGAGGTGGGCTTGGGGAGACTCAGTTTGTGGCCATCCAGCTGGTCCCTAGAGCAACGGGTGGCACGGTGGCACAATTCTGTCCCTCCAAACCATTTACCTTCTCCATCCTTTTTCCAACAAAACGTGGATTTAGAGACCAAACCAAGTCAAAGGGAGGTTGAGCAGCCAGGCTCAACCCTGGCTGGGGACAACCTGGCTAAACCCTTCAGGCCTGGGCTCTCCCCCCTGCCTCGTTAGGAGGAAGATCAATTTGCAGATGGGCTTCTGTCATCATCACGTACATCATGGTGGTGTCATCCTTCCCCAGGGATGCAAGCGGGAACATGGAGAAGAGCAGCTCCACCGCTGATGCAAGTCACTGACACCCGCTCGTGGGTGCTGTCCCCTCCAGAGCTCGGCGGCATGGATCAGCCTACCCTGGGACGAGCAACCGCACACTGCAGCGAGTCAGAGAAGAAGACATCCCTGCCTGCACCGGGCTCTGCTCTGCTCTGCCAAGGCCTTGGGTGGGGGTCACGGGGCTGCTTTTGACCCTCAGCTCCAAAGGGTTGGGGACACAGGTCCTGGTCAGCTTTGTGGCGCAGGAATGGGAAGAATGATGTTGGGTGGGGAGAAGTTGTGTCAGCCCTAAATCCTTATGGCCTTCAAGTTTGTTTTCCTCGCGTGGGCTGCCAAGCCCACGCTGGTCCTCAGCAGTGGATGCCCTGCCAACTGGCGGTTACTGGGGCAGAGCCTGGAGTCACTGGGGCTGACCCAGTCACTGCTGAGGTCATTCACTGCTGAGGTCAGACCCTTGAGGTCACACAAGGTGACCCTGCTGAAGCAGGGGACGGTGTCCTCCAGTAAAGCTGTCATTTGAGAGCAGAGCCCTGTCTCGGACGTACCACAAGGCTGCTCCGTGGCCTGTCCCATCACACGCACGGTCACAGTGAGCTCATCCAGGCACAAAAACCCAAAAGAGCGACATCAATCTGAAGCAGCAGGAGAAAGAAGCCACCAGGAAAACACCAAAACGTTGAGAACCTGCCATTTCCGAGGCTCTGTCCTGCACCGTGCACATCTCAAAGGAGCTTGGAGGAGAAAACATGACGTTCTTGGGTCTTTCTGCTCCAAAAAGGCACCAGTTGAACGTCAACAAGATGTTCCAGCCGTGGCAAAGAGCATTAGACGAGCAGCCCGGAGCCCCGGGCACCCCTGCGCTGGAGACGCCGACGCTACCATCATCCCGGTGAGACACCCGGGAGGACACGGGGCCAAATTCCTTCAAATTTGCAAGTCAGGAATTACGCTGGGACTTGAAAGGGGATAAAAGGGTTTGTGGGTGGTTTCGTACCGTGACCGAACTTGTCCCCTCCTGACAAATTGAAGCCAATGAGCTGCTTCTCCCAATTAATTCATTAATTCAGAGCCATCCCCAGATACTTGGGCATGGGGCAGAAGCTGCTCCAAGCTCTCCCGGTGTCCTCAACCCAGGTGTCACGCCAGCCAGGTGTCCCCCATCGGGTGTCCCCCCACACACACACCCCCCGTTTTGGGCTCCATCCTTGGGGTGCTGGGGCCATTGGGGTGCCCCCTGTTACACGTGAAGGGGGGCAGGGTGGAGAGGTGGCGACGGGTGTCACAGTGAGGAAACATCTGATGGAGCAGGAGGAACGAGGGGGTGGGAAGTGGGTTAAAGGAGGTGAAACCAGGCTGGTAGGAGAAGAGTTTCGGCTGGAGGGGACAAACTGCAGTGGGGACCCCCAAATCGGGGAGACCGGGCAGCACTGGCATGGCCCCAGGGGGTTCCCCCCCCGGTCTGGGGTCCCTGTCCCCATCCATCCCAGTGACACCAGGGAGGGACTGGGCACGTACATAGGGGTGGAGGTCAGGGGGGTGTGGGGACACAGGGGGGCTGTGGGGTGCAGGGGGGCACAGGTCCCACAGGGCGTTGGGGGGTGCTGGGGGGTGTTGGGGGGTGCAGGTCCCACAGGGCATTGTGGGGTGCAGGGGGGCACAGGTCCCACAGGGCGTTGGGGGGTGTTGGGGGGTGCAGGTCCCACAGGGCATTGTGGGGTGCAGGGGGGCACAAGTCCCACAGGGCGTTGGGGGGTGCAGGGGGGTACAGGTCCCACAGGGCGCTGTGGGGTGCAGGGGGGGTGCAGGTCCCACAGGGCGCTGGGGGGTGCAGGGGGGTGTTGGGGGGTGCAGGTCCCACAGGGCGCTAGGGGGTGCAGGGGGGTGCAGGGGGGGCGCAGGTCCCACAGGGCATTGTGGGGCGCAGGGGGGTGCAGGGGGGCTCAGGCCCGGGGGGGTCTATGGGGCAGAGGGGATCCCTGGGGGGTGCGGGTCCCGCGGGACCTGTGGCTCACAGGCTGCTGTGGGGCGCAGCACGTGCGTGCGCACACACACGCATGTGATGTGTACGTGCTAATGCGTGTGCAGTTTGCGCGTGCGCAGGGCGCGTACGTGCACAGGGCGCGAAGCATGCGCGTGTGCAGGCGTGCAACCCGGGTGCGTGTGCGCGGCGTGCGTTCGTGCACGTGTATGTGCACCGTGTACATACGTGCACGTGCGTGTGGCGTGTCGTGCAGTCGTCCCTGTGCCTACGTGGACCTATATGGGCGCCGTGCACCTTGTGCGTGTGTACGCAGCGTGTCAGAGCACGCACATACGCGCTGTGTGGGTATATGTAACATGCGTGTGGGCTGCGTGTGCACATACGTGTGCATGTGAGTGCACACTATACGTGCCTGCATGGTGCCTATATGTGCTAATGTGCGTGCAGGGGGTGTGTGCATGCGTGTGCAAGGTGTGTGCGCGTCACACATGTGGTGTTCATGTGTGTACTTACGTGCGGTGTGTTTGCACATGTATGTGCACCCATAGCGTGTGCGCGTGCTGCGTATAGGTGTGCAGCGCCCCAGGCCCGTGTGCGTATATGTGCACCGTTTGCACGAGTTGTACATGCACGTGCGCCGTGTGTAAGCGTACGTATGCCACGCGTATGCACGCGCATGCTGTGTGCGCCCTGTGTATGCGCACACGCGTGTGCAGTGGGCGCGTACACACACGCACGTGTGCCACGTCGGTGCGCTGCATCCGTACATACGTGTTGGCGCACACGTATGGCCATGGCGCGCGCTGGGCGCACCGGGCGCGCTGCGTGTTCGTGCCCACGCGGTGCGCGTACGTGCACACGCGTGTACGCTGTGCCGGGTGCGCGCGCGCGCGCTCGCGGCCGCGGGCGCTGCTCGAGGGACGTCCGCCTGCCCGCGCGCGCGCGCGCCCGCACGCTACACGCGCGGACGCCGGTGCACGCGTGTAGGTGCGCGTGCGCGCACGCCTGCACCGAGGCTCCACGCGCGGGGGCACACACGCGCGCTGGGTGGCTACACGTGCGCGCGCCGGCACGCGGGCTGCGAGCTCACGCCTGTGCACTGTGTACACAGGCGCGCAGTGTAGGCGGGCGGGCGCGCGCACACGCGTGGGCATGGCAGGCGCGCGACCCCGCGCACACGCGTGCGCCACGCCCACGCGCCCCGCCCCATACGCATGCGCGCCGTGCCCCCTCGCCGAACTACCACTCCCATCAGCCCTCGCGGCTCTGCCCGCCCCCTCAGGGGAGGGGCGTGGCTTGAGGCGGTGGAGGGGGCGTGGCGGAGCCTCCCGGCTCCTCCCCCTCTGCCTCTCCCCATTGGCGGCGCCGCCGTTGTCGCTGGTGACGGCGGGACGCGGCGGGGCCGCGGCGCGAGCGCCGGGCTCAGTCGGCGGCGGGGCGGCCGCGGGGCAACCGGCGGCGGGGGAGGGTCGGTCGGTGGATTCGATCGGTCGCCGGGGCCATGGGAGGCCGAACCGGGGCCGGGGCCGCCGCCGAGCGGTAGGGCCGCCGGGAACATGGCGGAGAGGTGAGAACCGGGACCGCGGAGGGGAAGGGGGGGCTCTGAGGGGGGGCTTGAGCCCTCTGAGGGGGCCTGAGGCCTAGAGGGGGGGGCGGTTGGGGGCTGCTCCCCTGTTCTAGGGGGCCAAGACCCCCCTCAGCGCCCCCGGGGGGGCCTTTGGCCCCCCCGGGGGCGCTGAGGGGGGTCTTGGCCCACTTTTTATTACCCCTGAGGGGGGCGTCTTCCCTGTACCCCCCCTCCATATATATCTATATAGGGGTTATGGGGGTGCCCCCACCTCTTTGGGGTGCCCTGAGGGGTGTTTGCCCCCCGCCCCCCACCTATCTGTGCCCTTTTTTGGGGAGGGGGTGTTTTGTCCCCCTTCTCTCGTCCTTTTGGGTGTATATGGGGGGGACGCGACTTAATTGGGGGGGGGGGGTGGGGTGGTCAGCACCACCTTGATGAGAGGGGGTATCCCCACTTGTTCTGCGTGGTGTGGGGTTGGATCCTAACCCCACCCTGCTCTCGGTGGGTGCGTGGGGTGGGGGTGAATCCCAACCCCACTCTGCTCCCCCCCCCCGCCTCTCTTTTGGTGCATGGAGGGGGGGGCTGGATGCACCCACCTGGGTCCTTGTGGTTGCAGTAGGGAGATTGGGGGGGGTGGATCCCAACCCCACCCTGGTTTCCAGGGGGACATTGGCAAAGGGGGGGGGGGGGCTGGATCCCACCCTGCTCTTCCGGGGGGGGTGGGGGGGGGTTTGAAGGGGCTGGATCCCGCCCTGCTCCCCACGGAGGGGGCGTTATGGAGGGGCTCGATCCCACTCTGCTCCCCGGGGGGGTGGGTTATGGAGGGGCTGCATCCAACCCCATCCTGCTCCCTGTGGATGCTCTGCGGGGGGGGCTACGGATGGGATGGATTCCCGCCCCCCCCCCCCCCCCCCCCCCCGCCCCGGGATGCAGCCAGGGGAGGGATTTTTACCGAGGTGTAAGGTGTGGCAGGGCGAAGGGGGGTGCGTGGGGGGGGACAGGGTGGTGTGCGAGTGGGTGTGGATGCAGGGATGCGCTGGGGAAGGGGTGCGGGCAGGGATCGGGTCGTGGGGGGGGGAATGCACTGGTCTTGAAGAGGGGAGAAATGGCCGAGCTGTGGTGTTTGTGGAACGGGGTTTATTTATTTCCCATGTGCGGTGGATGGCGAGCTGCTGGTTGGGTTTTTTTTTTTTTTTTTCCTCCTCTCTGCGCTGCTCTGCTGCTTCCCCAGACCTGCATTCGCTGGCTGCAAAAACTGCAGGATGGGAATTTTTTTTTTCCCCCCTCCTTCCTTCGCGATAGCAATTTAATCAACCCTTGGGTGACCTCTACAGATAAACCCGCAGCTGCTCTGCTCCAGTACCTCACCTGGCACACGCAGCTGGGTGGGCTTAAGAGAAAAAAAAAATATATATATTTTAAAAAGAAAATTAATGAAATTGGGGAGCTTGGCGTGAGCTCTGGGGTACCTGCAAGCAGCAGGTGGCTTGGACAGGGGTGTGCCTCTGGCTGGGTGTATCTAGAGCAGTCGTAAGCAAGATGTGATGCTGCGCTTCGTGCCACCGGGCCGGCGTCGGTGGCCGTGCCGTTGCCATCCGTGGATGGTTGGTTGATCTCCTCCGTGAAGCGTCTGCCCGGGCGGTAGCTGCGGCTGAATGTTAATATACCACATGATCGTTAAAAACAGCGTGATTGCACCTTGCTGAAAATCTGTTGCCTTCATTTGCGGCGACGCTGAGAGCTGATTTCTTTGGTGCTAGGGGGAACCAACACCCTCGCGATTCCATCATCTGGCTGCTGCAAACTGTCTCGCTGCTGACTTTGGGGAGGGGAAGGGAGACTGACAGTACTTTGTATTTGGTGCTTGTGGATGTGAATTAGTCTGTGGATGTGAGATCTGGGCTTGCGCTTGCGAGATGTGATCTTGCGTCAGCTGAGAAATGCCTCTTGAAGTTCTCTTACCAAGTATTGTTCCGTGCCGTACACCGCTCTGGGGTTTTTTTTGGAAAGGGGAAGCTATATATTTCTTCCCCCTTGCTTAGGAAGGGTGCAAGAGGGAGACCTCAAGACGTCTAGCGGTGTTACCCTTCCTCCAGTCGAAGGGAAGCGCGGACATCTCCCAAGGGGCTTCGTAGATCCTTGCCCATCAGCAACCAGTAACTCCTCTTGGTGCGCCTTGGCCGGTACGTGCGCTCGGCTGATCGGGAGCTATCCTCCCAGCCTAAAATTTGGATTAACCTAACTCTGCGCTGGAGTTTGAAACGCTGATGGCAGCACACCTCATGCCGCCAGTACCTGGGATGGCTTTCAAGTCGAAATGACTCTTTAATGTTAATCTCAACGACTTGAGTTACGCTAATTCCCTTGGGAGAGATGATTTCTGTGCTCTTCCTTTGGGAAGAAAGGCGTATGTTGAGGCCCTCAATTTCTAGGGAAGCCTTTGCTCTGATGCTAAAGGAGCCGCTGACAGGGTATATCCCACTGAAATCTACGGTTGCTGTATTCTTCCTGCTGCAGATCAAGACAAAACCAAGGTCTAGCCTGTCTGCGAGCCAGATGTCTTCATGTAGCTCCTTTCCGAAGGAGCTGGAGATGGGTTCAAAGGAGCTTTTCCAAGGAGGCTGCTAGCAAGACATTGAGATTCGCCAGCGGTTTAAAAAGAGGGGAGGGAGCAAACTTGCTGTCCTTCTGGTAAAATTAATATTGCTGATACAAAGGTGCCCGAGAAGCGCTCGCAGCTGAATTTCAGTGATTTATTGTTAACTTCATTTGAGGAGCCTGTAACTGTAATTCCTGGGTATACTCTACACGGCTTAAATTAGGTCATTAACTACCCTAATAAGAGAAGCAGAAATGCCATAGTCTCCGGTAACCTGCAGCTCTGAGGGAGCGAGAGAGAGGAGGTGCAGCCAGTTGGCCAAGAGCCCAGAGCTTCCTAGCTTGCAGCTGAAGAAAAGGTGGGTGAAGAGATGCAGGAGCAGAAATGTGGTTAAATCGGCTCAGTCTTTGCTGGGAGGGTCCCGCTGTTGCGTGGCCATGGCACTTGCTGCCGGGGTGTTGTGTTGGGCCAGTGGGAGCGAGGAGGGGTCGGAGAATCGTTTAGGTTGGGGAGGAAAAGACCCCTTAAGATCATTGAGTCCAACGGTAAAAGGTTGGAAGGAGAGGGAGACTGCTGAAGGTTGACCAAATCCTGACTGACGTTGCATTTCACAAAGGATTTTCCCGATACTCGTGGCAGTGAGCCATGTGGTTGGTGGGTGCACAGTTTTTACTTGGATTTGGGGAATTTTTCTTTTCCTGCTGCTGTCCTGTTGGGACAGGAGCCACTTTCTACCCTGGTTGCAACCACAAAGTGGGTTTTATGGTTAGTCCTAGACAGCTGCTGCAGCTGTTAAGTTTAACAGCGACGCTGGACGTACTCTTGACCAGCTTTATGAAGATTAATGAATTAAGCTTTATGAAGATTAATGAAGATATGTTTATGTATGCTAACGAACATGGCAACGTAAGAGCAGTGAGTTGATACAGGTTGTGTGGATAGATTTTATTCTGATTTAAAAGTATATCCCTTCTGCCTCCTTCTTCCTAGCCAAAATTGGGTATTTTGGACCTGTGATTGTGGGTTATAACTATGTGAGTGGTGAGATAGCATCATCCTGAAGCAGGAATATAGGACCTAGACGTGATGGTTGAGAAAGCTTCTCCAACCCATCAGCTGGTTGTAGGGTTTCCAAATCCTGTCTAAAATAATAATAATGTTTTTTTAAAAAAAGGCATTTTATGGGAAATGCTTGCTTTTCTGGATGCCTGGCTTCTGAAAAATAGGAAAATAACATCTGCGCACGCGCGATCGGTTTGACATCAGACCTCCTGGGCATGTGTTGTCAAACAGCCCTGCGCAAGGGCAGAGCCGCTCGGGAGCACGGTGCAGCTGATGGTGGATCTGCTGCCTGTTTGTTTTGCTCGCCTGTTTACAGAGCTGCTCCTCCACCTCTTTAATATTAAAAAAAACTGGTAAAATCTGGGACAATCCCGGCAGCCCGCCTGTACGTAACTCTTTCTATCTTTAGAGCTGTGGCTTGCAGCCATTGAAAGCCGCCTTATTGCCTGTGGTTGTGATATCTACAACTCATCGCTCAATTAGGACGCCGAGCCTCCAAAATCCTTAAGCTGCTCCTGGCAGGATCATGGAATGGTTTGGGTTGGAAGGGACCTTCAAGACCATCTCGTCCAACCCCCTGCTGTGGGCAGGGATGCCTTCCACTAGACCAGGTTGCTCCAAGCCCCATCCAACCCGGCCTTGAACACTTCCAGGGCGGGATGAGGGATGTCCAGACCGCGTCTTCCTGACAGACTGAACTTTGCTGTGAAACTTTTCTTCCTAGAGAAATGATAGTCTTGTTTGCTAAAATATTTCAGCTTAGACTGGACAAAACATCAGAAAATCTTGTCATATGGACCAGTTCTTGGGTAGGAGGGTGGAGGAGGCCTGTTGCATCATGTAGGTCCTCTCTAAGGATAAGCCTGACCTTCTCGGGAAGGAGTTGTCTCAACTTTGTGCTTGGTTAAAGCTTTGTGAGGAGCTACCGCATAGAATTAGGTGAACCCACGGTTCTGTACCTGGATTTGAAGGTGACCTACTGTGGTCCTGAACAAGTCCTTAAGCTGCATGCCATCAGCTCCTGCCGCCACGTGGGGGTTGTCATCTGGGAAACGTTCGTGGGGTTGAATTCTCGAGCTGCAGAAATGTGCAGCATATTGGTGTAGACAGCTCCACCCCACAAAAAGTAATCGCTTTAGATAGGAGCAGCTTCCTAAATCCCTGTTCCAGCAGAGTCCTGTTGTGGCTTCTCCTTCTTCAGGTCAACTGACCTGACCATTATTTCTCCTGGGTCGATCTGCTCTGACTGCTCAATCTGCATTTAGGCTGGTGAAGCTGAAGATCCAGGGCAAGTTCTTCTGGGTAAGTTTCTAGGTAAACTATAATCTAGATAGCAGACATCATGTCTCATGAGTAGGGATCTTGGTTTAAGACTGGTTTGGGCAAGGCTGGAGTCCTCAAACCATTCTGGCAATCGTATTAAGACCAAAGACTTGTGGTGTGTTGTTCCTCTTCTGAAAGATGAAGGTTTTAGCAGCTCACCTCTAGTAACTTGTGAATATACATGATTTAAAAAACAAACAAACAAAAAATCCCTACCCCACAACCTTTAAACAAAAACCCACAAACCGAAACGAAACCACTAAATACAACCGAGAAGTCTCTAGGGACTGGGCTGATTCCAGGAGCGACAGTTAATGTGTAACCCGGCAGGGCTGCGAGTTCCCCGTCGGCGCGGCGGAGCCGTGGAGGGGACGGGCTCTGGGGACGGATCGTAAAGCGTCGGGTGTAGGATTTTTAGGCTTGCCTGTAGCCCCTGTCGCTGTACAGCAGCGGTTTTGTGGTGTGCTTATTTGGACGTGTTTGCCCCAGAGAATAAATATCGGTGAGAACTTTGTTTTGGCTGCTGATTAAGATCTCTACAAATGTGGTGATGACCTCTTCCCTCCAGTACCTTTAAAAAATAATTTCTCGTTCCTGTCTTCGGCAGCCATGCATTTTTGCTTCAGTGATTATTTCCTTACATGCTCTATATAACGCATTGAACCTATACCTTTCCTCTTCCTCCTCTGTCTCAAAAATAAACATTTCTGCTGTAATACTTTTTCTTTTTTTCCACTTTGCAACTAATCCAGGCTGGCTATTTTTAATTCCAGTTGCCAAGAAGCAAGTGAGGGATAAATGTACTCCGGGGGAAGAAGTGGAGCACCCTGTAGATAGCATCTGCGCCGTGCCCTTGGAATTAGTCGTCTCTCCTTAAATTGCTCGCAGGAACCCCCAAAGCTGGTTTTCTCGGTTTACCAGCTCCTGCCTAGCAGTGAAAGAACCACATTGTGCTGTTACAACGGGAGGTGCCTCGTTTCTCCGATTCTGCATCCCTGGCTGTTTCTCTGGCCTTAAGAGATCTGGTGATTGTACTTATTTTCCTCCTCTTGCTGCTGGGGCTGCTCCTGCCCTTTGAGCGTTCTCCCAAACAGCTCTGCAAGAGGCAGTCCTGCTGGATGCCCAGTTTTTAGGGAGCCAAATACATCGCTCTGACTTTCGGTACTGTCCCAGCTGATCGGCAGGTCACTGGATGTCCTCCTCTCTGTGCTCTCAAATGCAAAAAAAAAATATTGTTTTCAAATTGTTAAAGTCTTTTTAAGCAATGAAGGGGAAGGAGATGGAAACGGGCAGAGAGGGCTCGTTAACTGTGACGTGTAGGAACCCAGTGGTGTCATTTAGGGAGCAGAAACCACTATTCCTGCAGTGAAAGACGTGGAAATTTTTGATTGTTGATTAACATCTCATAAAACTTGCAGCAAATGAGGCCTGAAATGAGGACTGTCAGAGGGAGAAGGCTTTGCTTATTGTATTTTACAGACGGTGTGATCCTAGAAGGTTTTGCTCCTGGATTGAACATTGATTGCAAGTTCCGTTTCTGGTATGGAGCAGAGCTCTTTGACGTCTGGTTAATGTTAGTTTGCTCGTTAGTGCTGAGTTTAAAACACCACTGGTGACTTCACCAGCCCTGGCTCAGTCGGCACCCAAGCTAAAGGTGGCTTGTGGGCTGCTCTGCTCTCGGAACAGTGCTGTGCGCAGGGACTGGGATTATAAATTAGAGTAAAAACCTCAGGAAACGTTGGGTAAAAATGCAATGTTGCATACCGAAACTTAGGATTTCTGACCTTGCCGTAGTGCTGAGGATGGGCCTATTCTGCATCTGCTTATATGTGCATATATATATATATATAAAAAAATAAGTATATGAAATGCTGTTCCCATTCTACAGATGAGAAGAGACCTCAATGTGTCAAAAATCATGCAGTAAAGTGATACTGGAGCCTGGGATCTCGGCTCTCTGGGCCACAGCCGGTTTTGACCATGCAGTCCCCTTCCTCTTTACCGCTGAGGAGTATAGAAAAATCTCTGCGTTGAAGCTAGATGCCTTCCTTATGGTATAGCCCCTACAGAAAACACACGTGTCTGGTCCATTTGTGCTCTTGTCAGAGGCGCGCGGTTTCTGGGCTGCCTCTTCCCGAGGTGATGACATTTCTCTGTCTGCCTCGTTGCATTTTTATTGATCTTCCCTCTCTGCTCTGTGCTCTGCCTGAATGTAAATGACTTCCACGGGCAACGTGTTTGGAAACCCAAGCTTTTTACCATCCAGAAATGTTACTTACTCTACGAATTGAAGCTATAGGATTATGATTTTTATTGATCTTTCTGTAGCGCTTCTTGCAAGCCTGAGAGCACTTCGCACGCGGTTGGGAGAGATCGCTGCGTTAGATGGGAAAGCGCAATCGCTTATTGACTGCGATGTGGCAGTTTCCTTTACGGAAGAGAAGGATGGGCGATAGGGTGAGTTTAAATAACGGTGGAATTTAGGTTACTACAGTCAACCCACGGTCTGTCCGGGATGTTTAGACAAATAGTCCCTCTTTGAAGTCTAAATCCTTTAAAAGACTACAAGCGGAACAGCGACACGCTGTCCCTGGCAGCGTGCTGAGATGCGGAGTTGCACGTGGACTCGAAAGGAAAAATGCTGCTTCTTGAAGAGCGTGTCTCGCTTCCTTTCGGCGTGCTGGGGTTTTTTTTGGTGTGTCCATCTGTTGAATTACTCACGTTGAGGAACGCATCTCAAGCTGCCGAGCAGCGCGCTGAGCACACACGCAAGGCTTTGGAGGATATATGGATGTATCATTGGTTTTATTAGTAATTAAGCTGTCTCTTAAGTACTTTCTGAATCCTGTTGCCGACCTGAAGTTGGCTTTCTGGATGCTGTTGTTCTGCTTCATAAGCTTCTTTGCTGCCTTTAATCTAACGTGTGCATCTGTGAATCCACGTCCCCTGGAAGGCAGGGACGGGAGAAATCCTGTAGAGCCTTCTCCATGTGCCTGGTGCGCTGCGGTGGCTGAGGCTTTAAAAAAAAATAATATAACAAAAATGCCTCTTACTCTGGCAACATTTAATGTGGTCGGGAACATTTGGGAAGAATTAGGAAACAAAAAAAAAAACCAAAACAAACTGTCAGACAGAAAAATCACTGGAGCAGAGGAGGTGAAGGATTTGTGTGCACGCGTCTCTGACCAGATCAGCAGGCTCTCGGCGAGGCGTGTGGTTTTCTTCCACTTCTCAGAAAAGCAGTGGGATTTGGGTGAGCTGAGCAGGGAGGAGGTGGTTTGCTGAGGCTGCCGGACTCCGGTTCTCCGCTTTGCCTCCACTTGGCTAAGCGTGGCCTCTGCTACTTGCTGCTTGGGAGGGTTTTTGGAGGGAGGGAGTTGAGATCACACTTCAGCCCTCGCTGGAGTTAAATCCAGTGGCCGTGCAGAGAAGGGAGCAGGCTGGCTCCCTGCGGTCCCTGGCAGCCTATGCTACCGTGGGTATTGCGAAAAGGGAGGGTGGGAGGGGAGAACAAGAGGTTGCTCGAGTCGCAGTAGCTACCTCAGGCTTCTGGTGGTTGTCTCTCGAGGAGATCCGCAGCGCTGGCAGCTGGACGTCTAAAGGAGCCGTTCACGTGGCAAGCGTTCTTCTTAATGCAGGTTTTCCTTTGCAAGGTGGGAAGCAGACTGAGGTCTGAGTGATTTGAAACCTTTGCAACGTCCCCAGTGGGTTTCTTGCCTTTCTCCTTCATGGCAATATATCTGAATGCTTATTTGAAAGGCGACCCCTCCTCTTCCTCTCCAGTTCCTAAAAACCCTTCCCTTCAACTTTTTGACCTCTACCTAAGGCCTGCTCTGGGAAATAAGAGCAGGCACGTCTCAGTATGCCAGTCTGCATCCAGGGTTCACATCAAAGCACTGGGACTGTTGGAGCTCAGGGTTTTTTTCTCTGCCTGGCTTTGGGGAGAGCAGAAAGGTGCTTGTTGGCTTCCTTGCACTAGGCAAGACTTGCCATTTAGAAGGGTCTCCACCCAGAGTTATGCATTGGGACTTGCTATTTAGAATCATCAAATGGTTTGGGTTGGAAGGAACCTTTAAAGGCCATCTAGTCCAACCCCCTGCCATGAGCAGGGACATCCTCAACTAGATCAGGTTGCCCAGAGCCCCGTCCAGCCTGACCTGGAATGTTTCCAGGGATGGGGCATCTCCCACCTCTCTGGGCAACCTGTGCCAGGGCCTCACCACCCTCAGCGTAAAAAATTTCTTCTTTATATCTAGTCTGAATCTCCCCTCTTTTAGTTTAAAACCATCCCCCCTTGTCCTGTCGCTACAGGCCGTGCTAAAAAGTCCCTCCCCATCTTTCTTAGAAGCCCCCTTTGAGTCTTGAAAGGCTGCAGTTCAGAAGGATCTCCGTGCAGAGCTTTGCACTGGGACTGGCCGAGCAGTGGCCGCCAAAGGTACGTTTCTGGAGGAGGCTGCAGGCAGACGTTTGCTCTCCTTGTGCTCCGCGCTGCCTCGGTGGTCGCGCAGCACCGATGGTGAGGTGCTGGACCTCGACGGAGCTTCCTGACGCAGGCGGTGCCGCGCGTGGGTGAGAGAACTCCTCTTGCTGGGCCGCCGCGGGCTCGGCTGGGGTGGAGGTCTCGCCTTGCTGACTTGCAGTCTCCTGCGTGGATGACGCCAGGACCAGAGCAGCTTGCGTCACGAGTCTGTCCCTAACTGAGCGCGGCTTGATGCAATTGAGCAGTGGGGTAGCAAAAGCATACAGGAAGCTCTTTGGTTTTTTTAAATTTCAGATTAAAAGGATTTTCGTTACACCCCCTCACCCCACCCAAGGCTGCAGAGAGCATTCAGGTCCCCACTTCCACCTTCTGTGCCGTTTTCAAGAGATGCTGGTCAATCTGTCGGAGCTCCCAACAGCTATAAGGCTGTACGGAAAAATTGCCAATGAATACATCAGCCCTGCTTTCCTTTAGAAGCTCTTTCTTTTCCCCTTCTAGTTCTGCAAATCTGACGTCTCCTTAATGTCACCTTGAGGAATCTATATTGTGGTGTGCTCAGTGCAGTGGATCGTAGCTGTGAAAGTAGGTGGAGCATCTGCTCAAAAAATACCCCCCCCTGAAAAACCCCCGTGGTTTAGATAATACCTTCGCACATTTTCTGTCTTAGCCTTTTTTTTTTTTTGTAGGAAGTTCTGTAGGTTTTTTGTTCAAGGTAAGTAATGGGCCTAGAACTTCAAACCATGACAAGTGCCTCTGCAGTAATTATTTTTCTGTCAAACTTGAGCTTGCCTAAGCAACACACCTCTCTTCTTCAGCTGGAAGGGAGAAGGCGCGTGGACGGGGTTTTTCATTACACGTAGGAGCAGGAATAGGCTCTGTAAGGAGAGGCGGCTTGCGCTGAATGTATTGATCAGGGCTTTAAAGCCGCCTGGATCTGAAGGTACAATGCCTGCCTTACTCAAAATCTGTTCTAGAAATTCAACAACTTGATTGTTGTAGCTTTTTCTTCAGAATAAATGGTTTCTTGGCCAATCCCTGCACCTCTGCTTCTAGTGCTGATGTTCACTACGGCGGGATGGGCTTTGAGCTGAGGCAAGGCTCCTGACAAGAGCAGCTCTTCTATGAATTGTCTTAACAGTGTTAAAAAGTAGGGTCTTGTACTGGAGAATGAAAAGTCAGGTCTGGGAACAAGGTTGACTGTTGGCTACTAAAAGCAGAGCACAGAATGAGGCTGAGGAGGCCTTGCGTGGAGAAGCATAGGAGGAACGTAGGATAATGCAAGTGAGGGGAAACCAAGGCTTGTTTTGTCATCTCCACAATCCCCCGGGTTGTCTTCTGAAAAGATGACACTCCAAACAGGGCACTAATACAAATCCTTGGTAGAAACCAAGCTTGGTGTGCAGGAGGAACAGGTTTGGCAGCAGAACCCTCTGTTGTCCGATGCTCCTCTACGTAGGAAGCATCCCATCCAGTCCTGTAAGCCCCAGGTTATCTTTGTCTCGCCGTGGCCGGTACCGATAGGCGCACTTGTGAACGTTCCTGTCTATTAAACGGGAATCTGTTGAAAGTTGCTCCAAAAGTGGATCAAAGATGGTCAGAGACACTGCTCCAAAACCACGAAGGAAGGTTTGGCTGGAGTTCCTGGGCAGTGGCTCCCCATTTGGGGTGCGGTGCTGTCATGAACAGTCTTGCTTGATCTTACCTGAATACGGATGAGCTTTCCATCAGCTCTTGCCTGTGCAGCGCTGCGGGCGTTATTTGACTGTTCCTCAAGCATGTCACTTTAGTGAATCAATGTGTCTTATAACGAAATGGAGGGGTCTGTAGCCATTTGAGTCTTGAGGTGCCCATCCTTTTAGCAATAGGGAAAATAGAAAAATCTGGATATGTACTTTTGGATGCTCCTGGCATATGTCTCTCCATCTGCACTTAGAGCACGCGGATAATGTGGCTAAAAACACACTTGCAGATAACACTGTATAAATTTTCCCCCTACAGAGTGCAAATATCTTTCATTAAGACTCTTAACTAGGGAAAAAACAACCTTTTGGGGGTATAATTTTGCAGGAATACCTACATATAAAGCAAGTTTACTCAGGCACTACGGATAAGTCTTGTGTCTCATAGTATAACCGCATGCTTCAAAGCACCCTACCGGTGCCTAGCAGCAGAATATTTTTTTAACAAAATGCTGTCTTAGCTCTAAAATACTTTTTTTTTTTCTTGATTCTTTCGTATACTGACAAAAAGTCAGCGCTCGAAGTGCTGACCTACAGTTCTGAATACAGGCGCAGGCTTTATCCCGAAGTGATGGGAGACGCGTGTGTGCTCATCTCGAGGATGTGGCACTAAAATGGAGAATATCTGGGGTAAGTTCTAGTTCAGTCTCACTGCGCTGATGGTTTTACGAATAGAGATCAAATGATTTTTTTTTTTTAGCCAGAGATTTGAAAGGCTAGAAGTTGTTTGGTAATCTGCTGATTGAAATTACTCAGAGAGATATTAATACCGTGCTAAGATACCAAACCTGAAATTACTGTCTCCCGGGTGCGTTAGTGTGCTGCTCCGGCGTGTTTGTATGGTTATGGCACACAGCTTGCTCCGACTGCAATATAGCGTGGCTAAACCCTAAAAACCCAAACTGCCTCAGTTGGGATTTGTTGCGAAATTGCATCGCGGGGACCTTAAAACCCCGCAGTGCCTGCTCTTCTGCCTGCCCTTGAGGAAGGAGCGCAGTCCCTGCCCCCCTAAAATGGGGAATAAAGTGGGGTTTTGGGTAGTATCGGCCGCCCTGCTTGTTAGCTGCGGATTCCCACACCTCTCCATGGGACAGAAGGTACGAGGGACCGGGGATATCGTATGGTGCCGGAGCTGAGCCGCGTTGGAGATGGACTTCAGCTGGGAATGTGGACTGGCATAAAACCACGTCATCTGTTTGGGGGAAGTGCCTGAGATGTGATGCCCTAGGCTTGGGCTCGGGTGCGAATTCGGGAGGGAAAGGAGCTGAAATAGGATTGTTTACACTGGGTTGGAGCAAAGGTTTACTAGCCCAGTGTCCTGTTTCCTGACAGCAGGCCCCGTCTTCATCTTCTCTGGTCCTGGGTGATGGGTACGTAGCAACCACAGCTCTGGGTCCGTGACTTTATGTAGCTGCAAAGGGGTTTGTGAGTGATGGTGGAGCTTTTAAGGGGACTGGACTCTGGCAAGGTGGCCTAAAGAGAAGGCTAGCATTTCTGTTCATCCTGGTGTCCTCTTAACAAAGCTCTAGTACGTATCTTGACTGTGTTGGGAGCAAGTGGACTTAAATATCTTCGAGGTGAATATCTCCCAATGGTTTAAATATCTGGATCTTAAATATTGCTAAATATCTTTTATTTTCCCATTCCCTAAGTGATATTTTAATCCTCCAGTTTGCTGAAATATAATTGCCATGCTCTTCTGCGAGTACAGACTCTGGGAGGATCTTTATCCTGGAGCTATGCAAAGGCTGGTTATCTCCTGGTTTTTCGAGGCAGCCTTTGCGGGAGGCAGAGGCACGGCTCCCTCCCGGAGGTGGAAGGAGACCTTCCCTTCCTCGTTGGCTCTCTAGTGTGGACACAAACGAGCAGCTGTAATGAAGTGATGGACAAGGTGACTCGGTCCATAGCATTCAAAAACATATGCAGAGCGTGTTTCCTACTCTGAAGTATCCCAGCCATGTTATAGAATGAATCCTCTTGCTAGGAAGGTGAGGAATTGTCTGCTGGAAGACAAGATCCAATTAACTGCAGTGATCAATGGCAATCAATGAAAAACTGCACTCCCTGGACTACCAAACTCCAAGAACATCCATCCATAGCACCCGTTAAGGCAAGACGTGGCTGTTTGAGCTAGTTTTCTGATGTTACCTTTTAACTTAACTGGTTTTAGCTTAGTAAGAACTCAAGGCTACATGAAATTTTAAACTTGTTTTGACTCGAGCAGCGTCCTTGGTTAGCAACCTACTCACTTCAGGGTCGTGTAATCGTATTTTTCTTCCTAATACATCCCTAAGAGGTGTTTAAACTGGGAATAGAAAGGCACAAACATCCAAGAGGGCTACAAAAACCTGCAAAGGTCTGTCAAAGAACAGGGGTCAGCAAGTAGAAGATAAGAAAGGAATGAGCAATAAATGACTTAAGCGCTATATAGTAGTAAGTTGTAGGGACAAGGTGGTGTGTCAGGAAGACAGAAATGATCGGCAAAGTAGAAATGTGGGGGAAGGCCAGCGTAACCGTGGTGTTAATGTGGAGGGACATAAACTAGCAAGAAGAAAAATGGATGTGAAGGAGGGAGAGGATGCTCCAGGCTACACGTCAAAGTTGCGTGCAGCAAGAGGACCGTAGAGGCTTTTTGATAGTGATCAGGACTGAAGTGGAGTGCAGGGTCAGGAAACACAGCAAAGTTCAAAGTGGTTGCGATCAGGACGTGGGCTTCAGCTCCTGAGCAGCTGCTGGGTTCCTAAATGATACCTGTATTTAATGCATTGTCTTTACCTCTTTAATGCAGCTCTGAGAGAAATCATTTGGGTACAATAGCGAAAGCAGGGAAAAACTTAAGCAGCAAAACTTAATTCAGGGAGAATAGAGGGAGAGTTAATGTCTCTTCTGGGGTTTTTTAGCCATTCTTGTCCTCGAAACTTATCCAATTAGGAATGCCTTCAAGGTATTTGGTTAGGCAGTGCAGAAATACATCAGCTTAAGAATTGCTACACTGGAGATTTGCCTGAAGTGGTAGGATCTAGACTGGGCCGGACAAACTTTGTAAGCAAGAGTCTTGTGTGGGTCTTCCAGAATAGTGGCAAATACTGACTGTAGTAACATAAATGTATAATACCCCTTTTTGCATCAGTGAGATACACAGCATACAAGATACTGGAGCAAGAGGAGCATATGCCTCCGTACAAGCACTGTCAAAACTAGATGGGTGAATGGGGGTGGTGTAGGAGGAAAAATTATTGAAAAATAATTTAGTCTGCCCCAGAGGTCTGCAGACAGGCTCCAGCTGAAGCCTGGCATGGGTAACTGGATGACTGGAGTTAACTGTGACTGGGAGTAATTTGACTCATGTGGTCAATCTTACGAAAGATAACGTCCTCTTAGCTTGGAAATAATGCAAAAGATGATCGCTTTATAAGCAAAAACTAAGACAGTGGAAGACTTCAGGTGAATATTAGAAGGTTTCCATGTATCACGTATGGAGAAGAGCTGTCTGAGCAGGGAGTAGTACAGGTTAACAAATCGACATCGCTGCTAGCCACCTTCTGTGCAGTTGCAATTTTCTACTCAAGGGAGTGGAAATAACATGGCCAACTCTACTCCAGTTCCCAGGGTGAAATGCTCGGGGTTACTCCTGAGTGCTCATCTCCGCTTTGCTGCATGGCGGGTATTTTGCTGGAAGTAGCTGTGCTCTCGGCACTTCCCTCACTCTTTCATCTGAGCTGCTATTAATGACACAGTTGGCATTGGTATTTGAGGATCGTGTAGCTCTTGCTCTGTCTGCTTCATGGAATCAAAAACTGAAAGGGAAAACGTGAGGTTGGGAAGAGGTATTGTCATTCATAGAATCATAGATTGGTTTGGGTTGGAAGGGACCTTAAAGATCATCAAGTTCCACCCCCCCTGCCATGGGCAGGGATACCTTCCACTAGACCAGGTTGCTCAAAGCCCCGTCCAGCCTGGTCTTGAACCCTTCCAGGGATGGGGTGTCCACAGCTGCTTTGGGCAACCTGTTCCAGTGCCTCACCATCCTCATGGTGAAGAATTTCTTCCTTAGATCTAGTCTGAATCTCCCCTCTTTCAGTTTGAACACATCACCCCTTGTCCTATCCCTACATGCCCTTGTCAAAAGCCCCTCTCCAGCTTTCTTGGAGGCCCCTTTAGGTACTGAAAGGCCACAAGAAGGTCTTCCCGGAGCCTTCTCTTCTCCAGGCTGAACAACCCCAGCTCTCTCAGCCTGTCTCCATAGCAGAGATGCTCCAGCCCTCGGATCATCTCCGTGGCCTCCTCTGGCCCCGCTCCAGCAGGTCCGTGTCCTTCTTGTGCTGAGGCCCCAGAGCTGGAGGCAGCACTGCAGGGGGGTCTCCCCAGAGTGGAGCAGAGGGGCAGAATCCCCTCCCTCGCCCTGCTGGCCCCACTGCTGGGGATGCAGCCCAGGGCACGGTCGGCTTTCTGGGCTGCAAGTGCACAGTGCTGGGTCATGTCCAGCTTTTCATCCACCAGAACCCCCAAGTCCTTCTCAGGGCTGCTCTCACTCCATTCTCTGCCCAGCCTGTATTTGTGCTTGGTATCACCCCAACCCACGTTCATCCCGAACAACCGGGAGAAGTGAACTGTGCGTTAACGGGCAAGATGCCAAAGAGAGAGGCTGATCATAGTGAAGTACAGAAAGATGGTCTAAGGATGCCACAGACAGAGGCGGATGTTCCCGATCCTTCTCAATGAATGGAAGTTTGTACTGTAGACAAATGCTTTGCCTCAAAATGTTTTATATGTGTTCGAGGCTGGCAGTGAAATTTTTAGAAAGCAACAAAGTGATGGTATCCAGCCACCACAAAAAGTCCAGTGCTAGTGTTCAGTGACAAAAATCGGCTGCTAGCTGCAGTTGGGGGGTATAATTTTAAAGACAGTATTAAGCAACATCTGTGTATCGAACGCTTGAAGTGATGCACAGCACTGTCCCATTTATTGCTGCTTTTATTTTTTCCAGCACTGACTGAAGGGTTTGCAAGGATGAACAAGGAGGGGCGAAATAAAGGGCTGCCATGTGAAGGGAATTATTTGAAGGTTAAGTATCCCTGTTGCTTTAGAAAAGCTGTCAGACTGAACCCGATTGCACCATCGCATAGGCAAAATGAATAAAACTTAAATAGACAGACAAGGTAGAACTCATTACGAGCCGGGCTCTGCGCTTGCTACCTTGGTTGTAGATCCTGATCGATGTCGGTGGGGGAGGAAGATTAAAACAAAGCTCTTCTGATGTTGCGTGTAGCTGAAGTTATATGCTCCTTTCTTCCCTTGAAAGTCTCTCTCCTCCTGAAGACTAAATGCTGCCTTTCATAGCAGAGCTGTTGAGATACTTGGAGTATTTTTGGCTAGGAAAGATAATGAAGTCTTAATGCAGCAATCCATTTGATACAGAAGATCAAAAGGCGCAAAGAACTTGAGTTAAAATCCAAGTGTGGCTGGACACAGAAATAGAAATGACAAAGTGTGGGAGATCTCATCTCCTAGTCTTCTTCCAAGCACTCCTTTTGCCCTCGGGGCTGGGAGGTGAGATGGCAGGGCAGCTCGACACACATCCCTTCAATGAGAAAAGAGGTGGGAAGGGTTCTGAGGAGCCTCTGTATATTAAATAAAAAGTAAAAAATCCAGTGTAGCGATACTTTGAAATCTCTTCTCATACTTTTCATAGCCTGAAGCTTAGAAACCTAGTAGATATCCAGGGTGAGGAAAGACGTGCTTGTGGGTGTCCAGCTTGCTGGGGTGACTGCTAGCACGAGGTGTGGGATGGAGGAAGAGGAGGCACTTGCATCACGACATAGTGTGAATTGCTTTGGTGGAGCCTGACCTGCACCCTCTGACTTGAGCTTTCGTGGTTCCTGGGGAGGTGAGCCCAAGTTTGCCTTCCTAAGCCGTGCTACTTGATGGTGTGAAGAAACTCTCTCTTCCCTAAGCTCAGACCAGCTCTTAAACTGGAGGAAGGAGCTCCAGCTTAGCTGTACTATTGTTCTACCTTCTAACCCTTTAATCTGCTGTATTGAACTATATTTCGAAGGGATGCCTTTTCTTCACACTCCTGGAGCTAAACAGAGTGCAGATGTTGTTAAAAGCAAACTCTTCCACCTTGGTCTACCAATTTTGTGTGATGCACTTACTGCAACCACTGGTTTAGGTTTGCTTATTGTTCACAAATTTTCTTTTATCTGCTAAAAAGAAGAAAAAGCCTTAAACTACTCTACAGGCTGAAAAATGTTTGGAGCAGATTTTTACATCTGACTCGGGAACTCCTATGTCAGCTGGAGAAGGAGAAAGAAGAGTAATTGAAAATATTCAATACTTCATGAGCCACAGTCCAAGAAAATTTCTAATGCAGCTGTAATATGATTTGGTTTTTAGAGCTCTCTGTATTGATTTGTCATTTAAAAACTGTCGTGCTCTGTGTCCATTGTACAAGGAGGGAGGAAAAAGAAAATGCTTTATAAATAAATTTCTGAGGACACACCGAGTGCAGTTGGAGTAATGGCTGGACCATAGTAGAGTCGCTTATTGGCTCTCGCATCGTGCTTTGGCCGTTAATGGTGTGTCAATTTTATTTCTATTTAAAGCCACTGGGGGACTTAATTTTTCATGTTTCGAGTGCAAAGAGAAAAAGGGGCAGGATCTCTTTGGGGACCCTGCTTTAGGATGCATCTCTGGATGTCTACCTGTCTCCCCGCCTCAAATTCTAGCCTTGCCCAATTGTCGGGGAACAAGCATGTTTTGTACTAAACGTATGTGTCTCGCTTGCCTCTGGTTACGGCACTTGGTACTAGTGCCATTTATCAGCCTAAGTAGCAATAAATTATAAATGTGCTAGGGAAAAAAAAAACCTTGATGTTTAAGAAATTTTCTTCCTCTTCTCTACTCATTGTCTTGCCTCATTTTTAGCTACAATTTAGGCCGTGTGACCACAGCTTTTAAGAGCACGGGTCATTGACTTTCAGATTGGCAGGCGAGCTTCCTTCCAGCTCTGACGATGCTCTGAGCAATTAGTGTACGGAAAGGCTGAATTGAGCAGAGTGGGCATGTTGGGTGAAGCGATCACTGGTACCGAGTGCGGTGAAGATACTGCTTAGAGCTATGTAGAAAGCACCCTCGACCCGTCTTCAGCGTGTCTGGCACTTCCTATTACTCCTTTGAAATCTGTTGCCCGGCCAGCTGAAATAGTCTTTTCTGCAGACTGGAGATCTCGTGTTCAGTTGAGGTAGGACTGCTGGGGTACCTGTCTTTAGGCAGGGCTCTTCTGCGTGCTCGGTGTGCCACACCATCCGGCGATCTTAGCTTGAACTTGTGAGCAAGGACTTACTTGGTTCTTGATGAGTTTCTACTCTTTTCAGCGCAAGTGTTTGGGTTTATGGTATCTCACTGGTGACGGTGTTGAGGGTTGGGACTAGTTTTCCTTTCCCTCAAAACACTGAACCCTGTTGACATTTGGACTCTGTACCTGCCATGGGGTAGAGGGCACAGCCAAAATGTTCAGAGCAGTGTGCTTGTAGAAGACCAGCAGATCAGTCTGCGGTGGTGTCTAGCGAAGGTGCGGGGCCTGGGAGGTCCAGCTTCTGAAGGCCAATGCAGCTGATGCCACTGGGTAGCTTATTACTGCCTGGCAATGAAGCCTTCATTGCCTTCCCTTCTGGGATTGCAGATAAAATGTCGTTTTCCCCTTTTTCGGGGCACATGTGTGGTGTTAAGCAGTGCTGGGGGGCATAAAAGTTCTGTTCAGGGCAGACTGCAGAGAGGCAAAATATCCTCTTATACCTGTATCAGTGGGTACCTGCAGCCTGCTCACTGCATCTGCACTCTGCTCACTTAAATGTGTCTTCGGGGGTTGTTTCTCCCCTAAATCAGGCGGAGGAGTCCATCTCCTTGTAGGCAAGGAAGTAGACATCAGCTGGTGACAGCACTCGCTTTGGAAGGATGCCTCTTGGAGGGTGACCCGTAACAAGCGCATCCCTCGGACCGCGATCTGAGCGCTGTCCTGCCTGGTATCTGTCCTGACAGCTGTCGGCATCCACACTACGCCGATGAGCCCAAAAGGAAAGTCTCATCACCCAACGTAGAGCCAGTCCCGTAAACAAACAGAAAGGCTCTTCATTGATTAACATTGATCTGTGGTGGGCAGCAGTGCCACCACATCAAGACCAGATCTCCCTTCAGATGTGCTAATGCTTCTACTTCTGGCTCCTCACCAATTTTTGGGTTCCCCCAGCATGTAACTTTGCCATCAAATTCTTGTGTTTCTGCAGATTCTGGGACTCTTTATCAGGGAGTGTAGTGATAGGGCGAGGGGTAATGGTTTTAAACTGGAAGAGGGTAGATTTAAATTAGATACAAGGAAGAAATTTTTCACCATGAGGGTGGTAAGACACTGGAACAGGTTGCCCAGAGAAGCTGTGGATGCCCCATCCCTGGAAGTGTTCCAGGCCAGGTTGGACAGGGCTTTGAGCAACCTGGTCTAGTGGAAGGTGTCCCTGCCCATGGCAGGGGCGTGGAACTTGATGATCTTTAAGGTCCCTTCCAAGCCAAACCATTCTATGGTTCTGTTTGTCTCCTGCTGCTGCCACTTCTTTAGAAGTCGTGATTAGTGACTGGTTGGGCTGTTGATGCTGCTGACACTTGGGCTGCCGGTAGAGAGCAGATAACAAGATTTACTCTAAACTGAACGCTCAGCTTGACTTGTAGCCCCATTGCGGTGATCTGCTCTTCTAGGTGTTGAGAAAGAAGCTGATAAAAGGAGCTGAGGATCTGATCTGGAGGTGGTACAAGGCTTGAATGAAAATACAGCAGAGCAGTAGGGACTGTTGACTGTGTCATGACTTCAAAGAGGTTTTTTGCTGGATTTTTTCCAGAAGAGACTTTTAGATCTACAGAGCTATTCACTTTGCCTTTCATTGTTGGCTGGCAGCACCTATTTTTTCATTTTATTGTTTTTCTAAGCAGTACGTTCTTTGATTGCCTCTGCATTAGATAAACTTCCTCTCAAACATCTCAGAACCAAAACTGTGGCCATTGTGTGGCCAATGTCAAGCTGACTTCTCCATAGACACTTCGTAAATTTACTTTCCTCACTTGGAGAACACCCAAGCGGTTCAGACTTTGGAAGTCCTAATGGTTTCTGGTGGTAAATGTTTCTGCTGAACTGTGTGAGAGGTGTACGCAAAGAGCACTTTGATATTGTGAGTTGTGAGCATCGTCTGAAACCCGTACTGTGCAAGACAGGCAAAGCGAGTTTTGAAGACGACGACGTCTTGTTCGTGCCTAAATAACAAGTGTTGTCCCCCAAGCTCCAGAAAACGTTGTGGTAAGATCGCTTATCCTGAAAGGCAAGGAGCAGCCGGTGTTTCCTTCAAGTCGCTAAGTAGTGTCTGGGTGATGATTTGACTGATTTTCCTGCCGCGGTGCTCCCCTCAAGGGATCTAATCAGCGAGCAAATTGCAGGTCTGTCTGATTCCGCAGACCGTGCCTTATCTTACTGTCTTGCTGTTTGGGTTCAAGGGACCTGCTTGGCTTTGTCCTTTTAAAGCAAGCTCCCAAACTTTTTTTTAGGGTGGTATTAGTGGATTAAAGGCTTTACCGTGAGGCTTGGGTACACGATAGCTGCTGGTGTAAGTAGCTTCTCCGTAAAAGCTGCGCTGCAGCAGCGTGCACGCAGGCTTTCTGTCAGCAAAGTACTGCGACTTTGTTTAACCGCAGGAAGCTGCTTGGGCTCTTTGAGTCGCCTCGGTGGCTCGGAGCCTTTCTGTGGAGAGTCCCTGTGACTCAGCCGCTGCGTAGTAACATCCAGCTTGAATCACCGCTGCACCGATAATCATGTTAAATATAGCCATTCTGTCCAAATTCTCTTGTCATTCTTAAAAATTCCATTGCATAGCATCCTTTTAACCTGGTTACCTGCTTTTCTGTGGCCGTTCAAAGGGATCCCTTCGTTTCCTCTGCCCTAGTTTTCCCTGGCCATCCTGTTGCAACGATGACACAGAAAAATTTTTGCTTTCCCACAGGGACAGAAGTCCGCTTTGCTCACGTAAGGCATCACTCGTATAATCAAGCCTTTCTGGTTCTTTGTTCTAGGCACCTATTCTTGGAAGAGGATGCTGCTGTGAATTGCTGAGGACTCTTACAAAGAACTAGGAAGGTTTGAATAAAAAGGTGGCAGGTTCAGAAGAAGGATTTGGTAGCCTGTAGTCCTTTCTTTCTCACCGCGTATTGTATGTGGGAGTTGACACTTGGGTCATTTGTCAGTCCTACGTAGTAAAAACGGATCCTGATTGCTAGCAGTCCTTGGCCATGTTATACCAAAATTGCTGTAAGGGGTAACAATTTTCAACAGAAAATCAATCATTTTCGTAACAATAACTTCCCTGCTTCTCTAGTCCAGAGCTCCAGATCTTCAAAGATGTGGGTGATGGGTGGGCTGGCTGAAGCTTGTCCAGTTCAGTAGCAGCTGCTCTCCTGTTTTGTTCTCCAGAGCGGTGGAGCTTGGCCTTCTGCATCTTTGAGCATTTGTTTCGGGGTGTTAGAGTTTGAGAAAACCTGGGAAAATGGGGCAGGAATGATTTTGCCTTAAAATCATGTTATTGGCTTTAGGGTAGGGAATAATTCCATTTTAAATGGAGTGGGGGCAAGGGAAGTGGGCTCTGTACTAGGAAGTTGATCGGTGGCTTTGCTGTAGAGTAGCTCATCACTACCTGAATTGCTGAAAATGTTTTATTTAATGGATCCTCTTTGTGAGCACCCGAGACCACACTGACTTCTGTGTCAACCGGTTCTTCCTTCAAAGAACCAAGTTAACCGGCGCTGTTGATAGTAGCTTGAATTTGCTATCTGCTGGCCAACTTAATTTTCTGCTCTGACGAGCCATCTTAAAATAGTGCGGTAGCCTCGCTTAAAAATCTCCTTTGAGTCCTAAAGACTTAAAAATCTCTATATAAATACGCCTTATGCAAAACGAAGTTCCTGACTTGACTGGTACTGCAGGTATTTCCACGACCAGCCTTGCTTTGCAGCCCGGTTATCCCACAGCAGTCTCTTGCAGTCAACCTTCCAGTCTGTAACTCTAACCACAAATCCCAAAGTTTTGAGTCAGCTCCTCATCTCTGCTGGCTCCAGAGTATTTCTCCCCCCACAACTCCTCTTCGCTTGGCTTTCCCACTTGCCAGCACAGCAATCATTACCTGCTCTGGCACTGAATAAATAGCAGTTAATCATAGTGACAGCTATGCGATGACTTCCCGGGTACCTACTATTAAGTGGTATAAGACCAAATCTTATTTTACCATGTCTACCTCAGCCAGGCAGCTCCTCTTCCTTCTTTCCTTTACTGTGCACGTACTGTAAATTCTGTCCTAACCCTGATTTTTCTTGTTGCTTTAGTGTAGTGCTAATATGTTAAAGAATTGCTATATGTTTGCACTAGCCTTACTAGGGTGTAGACATCTGCTTTTGGCTGTAGGGTGCCAGGCTAGACGGGCTTCTGGCCAGACCAATGCTATTCTTCTAGTGACCTGACGTCTCAATGAGTTCACGTGAGGACTGGATGCCTGCGGAAGGGGATGGTGATGTGTTTTTAAGTGCAACTAGTCTTATATATCCTGTGCCTTTCCGTGAGGTTACAACACTGGTGATCTCTTTTTCCTTTGCCCAGGAGCGAGTAAAGCCCTGACATAAAAATTGTCCCTGTGTCCCATGACGGTTGGGCTGTGTTTTTTAGGTCTCAGGATTTCCTGGGCACGTCTAGAAGTGTTTGTATGCGTGTTACTCATCTGCATGGTCATAAAGCTGGAGACTCGCTGGGTCTCTGGCGTGTTTTAGCTGGCTGGTATGTGGGTGCTGCACTTGATCAGCAGATCTACGCTTTCAAAAGTGCTTCGGTACCAGGCTGCCTGGCTGGAACAGCAGACCTAGACACGTGTTTTCAACTGGGAGAAGGGTTAAAACTCCTTTGACCCTCTATCTGTCCACGCAGTCTCTACTAACCTGAGTTTTATCACGTTCTCATTGAGCTGTAGGCTCCTTCATAGCTAGCTTGTGTGGGTACGGCTGTGATTTAATGCTGGATCCTAGCCAGCGTGTTTCTACAGCATAGACCTGTTCATGTCTGTTGGGATACAGCCCTAAAAAGCACTTAAGGGATGGCAAGCTAGCGTGAGGGTCTGGCAGGTCAGGACTCGTGCAAATGCACATGCGTAGCAATGCACAGGGCCTCTCGTCTGTCTTGTGTGGAGCAAGTTGGACTTAAAGCACGTGGTGTGTCAGCTACTCTACCGTGACTCCCTCAGTCCCTGTTCTCAACCCGTTAACCTGCCTGCAGCTTCGTTACCGTATTTTGACACAGTCAACTGCAGTAAAGCTCTCAAGGTTCTAAGTTCTTCAAGTTCAGTCCATATCTACCTCTGGTGTGAAAAGCCCAGCAGATACTAGACCCAAGCCTGCCGGTTGGATACCCTCTTTTCTTGGAAGGTTTTTGAGTTTCTCTTACCCTTGGTGACTTCCCACCTTGGCAGATCTATCGTGACATGGTTTTCATAGAATCGTAGAATCGTTTAGGTTGAAAGAGACCTTTAAGATCATCAAGTCCAACCATTAACCTATCACTGCCAAGTCAACTTTGCTACCTATAGTGCTGTGGAACCGGACCCTCATCTCGCATGTCAGTGTTGAGTGGAAAACCCCTAATGAATAAACTGTCGTACCTGGCCACTGTGCAGGATCACACTCATAGGGATACGTATTTCCGTAGGCAGTTGGCTCAGCCTTGCTCCAGCAGCAGACGTTACAAATACCACCAATGATGCAATTTTCTTAAACTCATTATTGTCGCTGGGCTCCATCTCCCTGAAGACTTTACTCTGCCTTATGTTATTTTTTTTTCCTCTCTTCATCTTACCCCTTCTGAGGCTTTAAAACACAGCGTTCCGCTCAACCTTTGTTTCTGCTCCTGCCTGTTGTATATGTGGCTGCTAAGCCAGGATTTGCTGGACTGTCCCCGTAGTTGTAACGGGCCAGGGAGGTCTGAGAAATGTACTGGGCAGCCTTGTGGGATTTGCTGGAAAATTTGCCCCCTTCTACCTTTATTTCTCGATTCTTTCTTCTGCTCCGTTTCTACTCTCTTGCTTTTTCACACTTTTTGCATCCTCCTTCTCAGCTCTAGCAGAAACCCCTCAACCGCCTTCATCCGTGGGACGAGAGACTCGGTATTCTGGCAGAAAGCTGCAGAAACGAACAAAAAACCCCACCTTTTGGCTGTTTTTCCTGTAGCTGCTGGAGTCCAGCAGCTCTGCAGAGGTGCGCTACCTCAATCCGCAGACAAGGGGCTTCACGAGAGGCTTCTCCTTCTGCCGTACGACGTCATCTGTCCCGCTCCCCTGGGAACAGCCTTGTGGGTTTGCTTCTCCTCCCACCATTTTTCAGTCGTTCTCTGCACGCGCCGTCTTGCGTCTCACTGCAGGTGCCTGAATGTTGCTCGTCCCGATGCTCTTGCCGTGACTGCTTTCCTTGTGCCCACGTTGCTGTTTCTACTCTTTTCTTTGCTTGGTTTTTCTCCAACTGTTGAGCTCCTGCTGCAGTCACACTTTTTGTCTTTTTTTTTTTCTCCCCTCTTCTCCTGTCCTCCCACCCCCATTGGTCTTGCTGCCGTTCCTTCAATATCTTGTAGGGAAAAGATGTTTTCACACTTCAGGATCTCGTGGAGTCTTTGATGCTTGCGTGTGCAAACTTATTTACATCTTCTCTGTACCGCTGCTACCTTGCTGCGTCTTTCGGGTGGCGTATTGTTGATATAGCTCTGCTCTGTCCTGATGGGAATTAAGCATCGTGCTGAGAGATACTGCCAGCAGCTAATCCCTCTGAAAAAATGACATTAATTTCTGGCTATTTTAGTGGGTGGAGGGGGTTGTTTGACCACCGTGAGCTGGAACCAAGTGTTAACAAGAGGCTGAAATGAAGATCCGGGGTGTGGATTTGTGGAAAAAAACCATGATGAAAACATAAACTATGCAAAGACTGTCCTCTGATCTTCATTTGAGCCCCGGTAAAATGGCTCTCAGTTGTGTCACGTGTGATTAAATGATAAAGTCCTTGATTGCTGTGAGCTTGCTCCCTCGAGAGTAACGTGGTGCTGGGCCTCTTGGGAGGGTGGTTTGAGGCTCTGTCCCCGCTGGGTGAGGTGCCTTCAAAGGGGGGATTTTGAAGGCTCTCTCTTAGCTGCATTTTGGTGGTAGGGTACAAGGTGAAGGTTTCTAGATTTCTTAAAAACATGAGCTTTTCGCTGCTACTCTGCTATTACATCCGCAATTATTTTTTTTGACAGTCACACCTGCAAAACTCATTGCTGAATATCTGTTTCCCTGGCTATTAGAATGGTTACAAATTGTTCCTGGCCATGGATGTCCATCCTGTTTGCCTTGGGGCAAAAATACTACCGTAATCCCTCCGTGGAGGAACTTACCATCTGAGCGGTGTTTTGAGGGATGGAGGAGGTTGGAGCAGACATAATTCAGCTCTTTGTAACTGAGTTTTAAGATGGGGAAGGCATGGCTCCACGCGATGGAGAAGGGATCGTGGCGTGTGCAGGGTAGCCGATGGGCTAGCTGGGAAACCAGAATAAAGAGTATGGAGTAGGAGGAGATGGATTTTGATGTGGTAGGGAACGAAGACCAGCGTAGGCTGGTGTGGAGTTGCTTTGAGCCTTGAAGATGGGAGGAATTTAACCTGGATTCTTGCACCGAACCTGAAGATGAGTTACCCATTTGCTTCTGGTATGTTGATGGGCAGCGTTGTTTTGCCCTGCTACCGGTCTCTATATAACTTTTTTTTTTTTTGGAGAGTCTTTAGTGCGACTGTGAGCCAAGAGGAATGATCTGGTGCGGAAGGTAACCTGGAGGATTCTTTGGGGTGGGCTAAAATGGGCTCGTGCGTCTGATCCCACACAGCCAACTGTGTTTTGGGGAGCACGCAAACCACGCTCGGTGACAGATCTGGGCATAATGTTTTGCGGTGAGCTTACCTTCAATGACAGCCGCAGCAGGATTTTAAGCTCTGAAGCAAAACCTGGTTTATGATCCTGGTCCGCAGGTATGTTACGAAGCTGATAATGGATGTTAAGGAGCGTTCTGGCTACTGGCAATTAAACACTGCTAACGATGAAATTTCTCATTGCTTCCCTCGTGATTGCAGAGGGACGCTGCTGGTGCAGCCCCCTCGTGCTGCAGCCATTTTATGAGCATCCTCAAATACAGTTATGCAACAATAAAAAAAAAATAATTTGCATATCTTAAGGAGACAGATTGCTGCCTTCATCTGTCTCCCTGATTAGATGCCAGGGCTGCACTGTGCTACAGTAACTTCATTCTTTTTCTTTTCGGCATGTACCTTCCATACATCACCCTCTTTTACTGAAATACTATTCTGCTGGGTGATTTTGACCATCTAAAAGACTTCCCGCTGCAGGCAGGTACCCAGCTGTCTGCTTGCCGACTGAACTTGTGAAAACCTTGAAGCATTCAGGCCCAAAGGTGACCTGCGAAGCAGCAGGAGTGTCGGGGAACGGGGAGACAGTGGAGACAGTGTACTTGGCTCTGGGAAAGGCTGATTTAAAGCAGAACTTCTGCTTGGTTTACTGCGATGTTCTTCCTCAAAATCTGAATTTTTAATACAGTTTTCAAAGGTTTCTAAGCAACCCCCTTGCAACCCTGTTTGGTTTGTCTTGGCGTGATCCCAGCATCTTCTCTCTTCCTTTGGGTTCTCACCAGCCAGGAAATGTCCTGCTGACTTGGAGTGGTTGGAGATGGCCGGCAATGTCCTCTGCTTTGGAAACCCGCTGGCTGCTGCCGCCAGCCGGGGTAGCTGGTTTAGTTATGCCGTGGAGGTCTATACGGCAGTGCTGATCGTAAAGGTTCAAGAGATCTTCTTGAGATCGCGTGCGGAGCATGGTGGTTTGGGCAGAATCCCCTTGACCTTGAGAATGAAGGGAAATGCGCTCCCACCCCGCTCACCTCGGGGACGGCTAGCTGCCGTCCACCAGCCTAGGTTTGGCACGTGTCCTTTGTGGGTTCTAACGCAGTCTGAACTGTTTGCTCTGCCGTCGTCTTTGCTGTGATGCCGTGCTTTTTTTCTTGTTTGTTACACATATTGGGTATATAAACTAATACTGCCTATTCAACTGTGTCTCCGCAGTCTAAATTTTTGAGTGCTCGCATTTTAATGTCGTCTTTCGACATGCTGCTTCCTCTTCATTCCTAGCCTGTTGCAAATCTGACCTTAAGGAATGAAGATGGAAAACAAGATTTGTTGTGGAGTGGATAGCACTTCTTTCGGGCATTAACTTTTTTTCTGTATCAGTGAAGTTGCTTTACTGGCTCTCCTGATGTTGCACAGAATGCTGAATAGGTATCTAACTTCACGTAGGATTTTAATTCATGTTTGCGTGGCTTCTTAGAAAGGTGACCCTGTCTAACTATGAAATTGTGCAATGTTGTTGTTTTTCCACCTGTAAGCAGCAACCGTAGAAGTTCAGCCGCTCTTCAAGAAGTCATCTTGTGTAATACTGAATTTAGGGAAATGAAATGATAATTTATGCCACTGAGAGCATGTACTTAAGTCCTGCACTGGTTCTCAACTCAGTTTCTCAAGCAATCTTCTTGGGTAGTAATAAAAAATTGGGAAAAAAAAACAGGCACAGAGTAACCTGCTTTATATAGTTGAACAAATGAGGCACGGAAAGAAACCCGTATGACACTGTTTAAAGAGTCACTCTGTTAAGGTTAACAGGCTGTGCTCTTAAGTCGTCGTATCAGGTTTGTGTGGCAAGGTTTTGGTAGTGGGGGGCTACCGGGACGGCATCTGTGAGAAGCTGCTAGAAGCTTCCCCCATGTCTGACAGAGCCAATGCCAAGGCTGAGCGCATCAGTGATGGTGGTAGCGCCTCTGGGATGGTAGAGTTCAGAAGGGGAAAAAAAACTGCTGAAAAAAAAAACCAGCAGCGGAGAGAGGAGTGAGGTGTGAGTGCAACAGCCCTGCAGACCCCAAGGCCAGAGGAGAAGGAGGAGGAGGTGCTCCAGGCGCCGGAGCAGAGGTTCCCTGGCAGCCCGTGGTGCAGCCCATGGTGAGGCCGGCTGTGCCCCTGCCCCATGGAGGCCCACGGGGAGCAGATCCCCACCTGCACCCGTGGGGGACCCCACACTGGGGCAGGGGGTGCCCGAAGGAGGCTGTGACCCCATGGGAAGCCGACGCTGGAGCAGGCTGCTGGCAGTACCTGTGGCCCGTGGAGAGAGGAGCCCAGGCTGGAGCAGGTTTGCTGGCAGGACTTGTGACCCCGCGGGGACCCACGCTGGAGCCGTCTGTTCCCGAGGGACTGCGCCCCATGGGAGGGACCCACGCTGGAGCCATCTGTTCCTGAGGGACCCACGCTGGAGCCGTCTATTCCTGAGGGACTGCACCCCGTGGGGGGACCCACACTGGAGCTGTCTGTTCCTGAGGGACTGCAGCCCATGGGAGGGACCCACACTGGAGCAGCTGGTGAAGAACTGCAGCCCGTGGGAAGGACTCACGCTGGAGAAGTCCGTGGAGGACTGTCTGCCATGGGAGGGACCCCACGCTGGGGCAGGGGAGGAGTGTGAGGAGTCCTCCCCCTGTGGAGGAAGGAGCAGCAGAGACGTGTGATGAACCGACCGCAGCCCCATTCCCCGTCCCCCTGCGCCGCTTGGGGGAGCAGGGAGAGAAATTGGGGGTGAAGCTGAGCCCGGGAAGAAGGGAGGGGTGGGGGAAGGGGTTTTAAGATTTAGTTTTTATTTCTCATTACCCTACTCTGATTTGATTGGTAATAAATCAAGTCGAGCCTGTTTTGCCCATGACGGTAATCGCCGAGTGATCTCCCTGTCCTTATCTCGCCCCACGAGCCTTTCGTTGTATTTTCTCTCCCGTGTCCCACTGACGAGGGGAGGGACAGAGCGGCTTTGGTGGGCACTGGGCGTCCAGCCAACGTCAACCCACCGCAGTCGTTATCCCGATCTCTTCATTCTGGCAGTCTTTCTCTAAAAATGGTGAATTCTCACGGCCTTGGGATTTGGTTTAGGCACAACTTGCCATCACTTCTGCTGAGGCTCCTCCAGTGTGGAGGAACCTGGGCTGCCTCCCCTCGGGGTGAGATGCGGTCCCCCAGCAGTAACGTGCTTCTGAGGATGCAATCTTGGAGTGAAGGAATGTGGCCGACGGACTTGCTTCTTGCTGGGGCATTCATGTTTGCTGTGAAAAGTTTGGTTTGAATAAAAGCTGCTCTTAAATTGCAACAGCAGCATTTTGCTGAGGGCTGCTGTTGAACTCGATGCCTTTTTGGAGGAGTTAAATGACGGTGGAGGCAGGAAAAGCTGGGTGATGTCTTGTGTTGGGGGATAATGATGCCAAACTGTCTTGTAACCAACATATTGCTGCTGCTTTTGCTGAATATCTCTATTCTGCAAGATACAAGGTTGGGAGGAGCACTGCAGCAGTGACCCTCTGAGGATTACGCAGAGCTGCTGTTAGGATGGCCTTGAGGACATCTGAACTGCTGCGCTACGTTTCCCGTTTTTAAAACGCAGTCGATGGCCAAGGCCGTCACACGATGACAAGCTCCTGTGTGCTGAGCAAAGTGGAAGAACTGCAATAGGCATCTGACGTACTGATGATATTAAACTATTTCTAGCAGCTGTCCCCATCCCGGCATATGACCTAACTCTCAATACGTAGCTGTCATGACAACTGTAAAGGTCAGCATACTTTCTAGCTAATATTTAAGGTGGGCAGATAATAGTTTTCCGCCTTGGGCAAACAAGCATCTATTTGGTTTGAAGCTCGGGATGAGAAGTCTGGTCGGGGTTGTCTGAGCTTTTTTTGAACCAGTAGGATTCCAGGTGGCCCTGAAAGGACAGGAGGTTGTTCAGTTAATGTACTGCTTATAGATTACTAGGAGATAATTAAAATTACTCTTCGGCAGCTTGTAATCATCCCTTGTGTTTGTTTGCTGCTTGAGACACGGCAGCTGTGTCATAAGCAGTAGAGGTCTGGTAGAGTGAGGCCTCCTGGCTGGCTGCTGGTGGATTGGGCATTTGTCTCCATGTTTATTGGGTTTTGCAAAGCTGAGCCGTCAGAGCTTGATGAGTTGTGATGCTTCGTTTAGCTCCAGAGCAGCACAACCTCACTAGTGGGGCAGGTTTTAACCAAAACGGTCAGCAACTGCACCGGAGTACCCAACAGCCGTAGAGATCCTGGATTTGGGTTGTAACTTCTTTGCCTTGGTGATGGCCAATGCAGCTGGGAGGGACAGTGCAGCTGGGAGGGGGCATCTGGTGATGGTGGATGGGAGGCTGGGGCCCCTGGAGATGTGGAATTTCTCTTTTTATAGAAGGGTAGTAGAAAGAGGGCAGATACTAAACACTGAGTCACTTGGAGATGCTTGCACTTGACTGCAGACCTCGGAAGCTACAAAACAGTTTGAGTTTTGGTTTGGGGGTTGTTTTTTCCTTTGAAGATACCAGCACCAGTGATGCAAGCTTGGCACACTAGAAGTTCTCCTTGACCTGGTTTTCCAAAAGCTGCAGCCTCAAGATGTCTTGAAGCCACCCTACAGAAGTTGGCAGACAAAGAGCAGTCCCTTGTGCTCGTGGTAGTGTAGGAAGCAGTAAATCTGTTGGGGACCTGATTCAGCTGAAAAATCAACAGACAAAAACTGTTAATGCTCTGGTGAGACAGGGTAAGAAGGGGCTCCTAGTGATGAAGAGAATAGGGGAGGAAGGAAGAAGACAAGCCATAAGGTTGCTCTTCTCTTGGCCAGCATTTGTTGGCTTGAAGTGACAGTGGGAAATTGCAGGTCTCAGGACTGGGTAAAGTCTCTTCTGATGATACTGAGGCAATGATTGAGGACACCTTTGATGATTCTTCCAGCGATGGCAGAAGTCTTTGTCGTGGACTTCTGCATCCTGATGGGTTGTCCTTGATTTTAAGGAAAAACCCACCCACTGAAGCTAATGCTGTGCACAGAACGCCTGGGTAGCTGGTGTGCTCTCAGCCCGTAGGTCCCGAAGTTGCATCTCCATTTTGATCCTACCCAGATGGAAAGAACTTCTCCCAATACCCTTTTTGTGAGGTACAGAACCAAATATAAACTCTTAACTTTATGAAACAGAATTAGCAGACTAAAGCCCTAATTAAGAAGGGTTTACAGTAATCTCTCGGAATAAGTGAAGTCATGGTATCCCTCTGGCCTCTGGACTGGGCCTTACCCCCCTGCCTGGGTTTTGGGAGGTTTTGTAATATGGCTTTTGTAATACTGTTTTGTGAAGCACTTGTGTCTCTTTCTGACTAAGAGTTTATGTACAAAGCCGGCCCTCCCAGGGGATGACAGAGAAGAGGGCTGGCCGAGTGTGGTGGAGTCATCTTCTGTTGACTTCCTGGTTAATATATCTTAAGTATTTTGTTTGGCTTTTTTTGAGTCACTTTTTATTTGGTGTGGATGAAGTGAACTGCATTTTACCAAACTAAAATTACCACCTTCACCCAGAATAATTCAGTTGGGTCTGGGAAGTGGTCAGTGAATTTTAAAAAGCAGCACGACAAGATGATATTGTTGTAGCAGGAGCAGGCTCCAAACGTGAAATTCATGAATGTAAACTTTAACATTTTCACTGCTGTCCTACGCTTTCCCAGAATCAACCAGACAAGTGGGTTTCTTGCCCTGTCAACCTTCGGAGATGAATATTCCCTTTATCACGCTGCCTTTCTTTCCCTATGACGTACGTTGCACGGTATGATGTCGGAGAAGCATAAATACTGCAGGGTAACAAACAAATGTTGTGAGGACTGGAACAAAGGTGGGTGTCCTAATGGGAAGCCTCACAGCAGTGAAAACCTGCCAGCACCCCTCTCTTCGGCATTAGGGCTGCTCTCGTGGGGCTGGCAATTCCGGAAGAGCTCACGGTCTTGCAAAATGAACTTGAGAGCGTTTGCTTTGAAGGACAACAAGAGTATGAGGCTGCTCTTCTAATGTGATTGACTGTTCTTCAGTAGCATCTATTTTTTTTTAGAGACTGATTCTTTGAGGAGTTCGTATCTCCACCAGAAAATACAGTCCAACATCTTGGACAGAAGTGATGACGAGCACTGCAGGAAGAGTTAAGCAATGAGATCTTCACGAACATGTTGTCCTAGACGTGCGAGGATGGGAAGGAAACTTAAGCTGCTTTTCTAGAAAGATGAGCATGAATCACTTGGGTTTCTGTCCTTTGTGAGTAATGCTGTAAATCTGTGGTGCTTGCAATAATGCTTTCACAACCCACCCGTGCCATACTGCCTGCATATAAACTTCTGTGGAGTAGCATCTCTTAGCTCTGCCTCCAGTTGGGTGAACTAAAGTTTAAAATAAAATTAAGGAAAAAAAAAGTGTTGACGTCCTCATGTGCTTTCTAAAAATATGAGCACGCTTTCCTGTGTACGGTATTAGCATAGTTAAACTCTCGTCACTGGCATCACAGTTTTGCAAGGAGCCAAGCGGGCACAGCTGAAGGAACACGTCTGAAAAGGGATTTGTCATCTGCAAGCTGTCATGGTTCCCATGACCTGCTATTTTGTGAGAAACTCTTCAGGTTGGAAATTTGCTTTATGGTCACAAACGTACCTAAGGAGTGGGTCGCTGCTGAGGATTATTACTTTTTTATTACTTATTTTTTTGCTTTGTAGTTCCCCCTGTGCAAGCAACCCAGTGGAGTAAAGATATCTGGACCACAGGGAAAACTAGATATAATCCAAAAAGCTGTGAGTCCACCTTGCTTATTTTCTGAACGATGCCTTCAACTCAAAGAATTATTTCAGTTGTGTTTTATAAGTGGAACCCTCCTTTCTGCGGAAACCTCCCTTTCGTCCTTGCTGGCTTGTGGTGATGCTCAACATTAAGAATCTTGTTGAATGAGCCTAAGTAAAACCTGGGTATCAGCAGTGGTGAAAGCGTCGTGCGCTTTCCCAGAGACGTACCCTTCTCTCCGTCCTTTGGTGTCTAAATTGTACCTTTGCAAATTATTCTTGAAATCCAAAACCTGCTCTTGTGAACAGATTTGCGAGCCGTATTTGCGCTTTGCTTGCAAACGCTGCTTTTGGCTTGCAGTGGGCCGTGCGACTGAGAGGTGGGTCTGCAGCAGCAGCAGAAATGATCTTGTATGTTTTTATTATCCTTCCTTTTCCGCTTCAGTTCTCTAAAGTGGTATGGGAGCGCTGCTTGCTGGACGGAGACCGAGTGCTTCGCCGGTGACCTGCCAAGATGATGTAATGGTGCTGCGCGGCCGATCTTTAAAGTCAGAAAGTTGGAAGGAATCCTTCAGAGAGACGAGGAGACCTCTCGGGTGGTGACTAGCTCTCAGCCCTGGCATCGCTAAACCCTCATGCTCCAGATCCACGCCCCAAGGCGGAGGCAATGCAGACTGACCTTGGTTTTAGTGACTAAGCCCCACTCTTGGGTACTTACTGTGTGTGTACGCGTTCTGCGGCACTCTGATATAGTAGAAGTTGAAAGGAATTGAATAGATTTCCTAACCTAATGAACTGTGTGTCCAAGGTGTGGAGTGGTACCTCCAAAATTTACTGGTAGGAGCAGCCAGGTGATAAATATTCCCTGCTGCTGAGCTCGGCCTGCTATATCTGTCAGCTCCGTTGCTGGTGACCTGAGCTGGCACAGGCTTAGGTATGATGTACTGTGGGTCTGTGCGCAGTATCATCGAATTCAGCCTGAAAATTCATGTAGCATCTCCTCTGTGTTCAGCGGTTGGCATTTGGCTGGCTTCACCTTCCAGCCTTCGCACGTGGTAGTACGGGTCTAACTAAGGCCGGTGCGAGACCAAAGGATGTGGATGTCTCGCTGGGAGAGCAGACTTTTGATTAAAATGTGGGCTTTGGACGCAAAGCAGTTGGATTTGGTTCCAAGGCCGCACAATATTTCTTGGAATGGCTTCGTTTTAACCAGTGTCACCATGGATGGTACCTGCCACGGGGTGCGGAGACTCAGCTGAGTAGCTCCAAGAAGCAGAACACGAGGGCGGTGGAGAAGGAATTTGGAGGCACCAGCCAACAAGAGGCATGTTCTCGCTGCCGGTGGAGTTGGGTGACATCAGAGAGCAGCGTGCTGCTTTAATTCCCCCCCCCCATGAGTCTATGTGTGTTTAAACAAAGGTCTGAATTAGTTTATCTCAAAATAAAGACATGGTGCCAAGCAACAGCAGTAACTCTACCCCCAGTGCGCCCGAGGTACAGCTCTCCTTTTCTCTAACTGGTATTTCCCAGCTGACGGGCAGACGAGACTTCTTTAAATGTTTACTGGTGTGGTGACGATTAACGGTGATCAGTGACGGGAAGGAGGAGACAAAAGGCACTTCTGAATATTTGATTCCTTGTCCTCTCAGCATTTCAGTTATTAGAACCGAAAGGTTAAGTGGAGATCAAAAACAAACAGGGAACTTCGGCTGAGGAAGCTGCATTGCTTGAGAGCCTTTTCAGACTCTCTGGGAGGCACTGTAGAAAGGTTAAAATTTGCAGCTCAAATGTTAGCTGTGATCTCGCTTGAGCAAGTGTCTCAAAATACATCCTGAGTCTTGGTTTGCAAAATTGAAAGCTCGGAAGCCTTTCTCGGAGTGAGAGGCAAGAAGGCGGCAGGGCTGAAGGGCACAGAAGCAGAAACTTGTGAACCTCTAAGATATTGCCTCACCCCCTTGGAATGGCTCGTAATGCAGCCCGGACCGCAGAGCGTGATGTGGTGGATTAAACAAGAGGGTCATTGAAGGAGTGGGTGCTCAGCCAGATGTTTTCAGGGACCTTGACAATAGCCCTTTCATTTCTTGCACCCAAGATCCTGTCGAAATCCAGTGCGGCTCTGCAAGGAGGGAGGCTCGTGGTGGTAGATGTAGCTGCCGCCTGGGATAGGAGCCTCGTCGGCGGAGTGCATGCCCCAGAACAGGATGAAAGGAGGCAGCTGGAGGCTGTTTCTGACCTGTGGAACCGCTCTGGAAGAGGGAATCAATATCCTGGATCTGTCAGAAGTGCAAGGTGGAGACTAGAAGAAGGGAGAGCTAGTTCTGACTTCAGTTATCTTTGAGACTTGGGGGAAAATGTTAGGTGGGTTGGATTTCTGAGTCCCTTAAAAGCTGATATTTGTATCAAATGTTTGTTTTGTACCAAGTCTGGTCTCAGATTTTCATAGCTAGATTCATAAGTTCGCTCCAGCTTTTGTTGCTCTACACCTGTTAAAGGGATGCCACATAATACAACAGTTCGCTCCTTCCCACAAACCTAAATAACTTGCCTTGAAGGTCTGTCTCTGAAGCTGTTACAGATACGTTGAAGCCTAAGGTGCCAGATGTGAAGTCATATAATCCGTGTCTGTGTTATTCATCAGTCGAGAAACTGGTGGAAGGTGTTCTCAAATAATCCAGAGAGGCCCTGGAGTCTCCATCCTTAGAGATGTTCAAAACCCAACTGGCCGCAATCCTGAGTGATCTGCTGTGGCTGACCCTGCTGTGAGGAGGGAGGTTGGACTGGGTGATCTCCAGAGGTGCCTGCTAACCTCAACCCTTCTGTCATTCTATGAAAAAGCTCTTCTCAGGTGCAGGACTCTGCTTTTTGGGTGCATGAGCTCTTCAAAGTGATCTTACCTGGGCGGGAGCTCCCCTGTTCTGTATTTCAGGAAGTGCCCAGAGCATCACGTGTGCATCCACTGAAAGGAATTATCTGGAGCTGACTTTTGCACAGAGGGCAAGAGTTTGAAATTTATTTGTAGAAGAAACCAAATACAAGATAGATGCATTTAAGTATTGGATGTTAACGCAAGAAACAATCCGGATCAGGGCTTAATTGCATTTTCTTGGCGAATTACTAGAGACCCATCTGTACAGAGGAAGATAACGAGAATGATCGAGGGGGTAAAGCAGCTGTCTTAAGAGGCTGTGAAAAGGCTGGGGCTGCTCCTCTTATGGAGAACTTGGGTGATGGTGGAGGAAACATGATGTTTGCGGGCTCAGGAGGGTGGTGGTAAGACGAATGCAGAGCTGCTCGAAGCCCCGCAGCACTGGAACCAGGGGAACCTCACATGAATTAACAGGAGATGTGTTCGGCATGGGTGAGAGGACTTCTCTTAGAGTGAGCAGTGCATTTCTAGACCTTTATTGCCACAGAAAGTTGTGGAGACAGACTGTATCAGGAGGTTCAAAATGGACTTTTGAATTTAGAGACACTGGGAAGAGCCTGGGATGTCTGCTCAAACCTTGCAGTGACTGGAGGGGAGTACGAGAAGGTGGAGATGGTGACCAAGACATGCTTAAACAGCATCTCCTGATGCCACCGTTGGAAGAGTACAGGGCTAGCAGGACCGCTGGTGTGGCCCAGCAGGGTGCATCTAGTGAAGTCCATCGTTTGGATATACCAGATCTATCCGGCACCCGTTTGAGTTAGCGCTCAAATTGCTGCCTTGCGTTTCTTAGTCATGTTTCTTGTTTCCATTTCTGTGAAGAACGTGAATGCGTTTGAGAGGCCACGTGGATACCTGAGTTAACGGTTTCCAGAATAGACGGAGCCAGGGGTAACCCTCAGGATCTGTGCAAGCCAGAAAGATGCTCGGGTTAAAGAAATATTTGGTGTATCGGGTGGTATATATGTATCCGAGGGCTTTGATTGCTGCTTCTCTATGGTAAGCTGCTCAGAGGGTCCTTTTTTTGTCTTGAAGTTTCTGACCGGGAAATGAAACAGGATTTTGGGGGTGATTTCTTCCTTGCTTTCCCCTTCCTAGGCACTTCATAAATTTCTAAGTTGATGCTGTTTAAGCTTGTCTTGCGGTCTCTTCTTTCTGATTGCACATCTCGGGGCAGCTTTTCCTCTGGTGACTCCTCTTGAGTAGTCCGAGGACTCCGGTAGCATATATTGAGCACGCGTGCGATGGCGGCATGCTTCGACTTGGTTTTCTTCCAGCCTTCCTTTACAGGATGGTGCTGTCCTTGTCTATAGGAATATCTGCAATACACCGAGTATTCCACTGCAAGAGTGGAAATGTGAGCGCACTGTTCACCTCGTAACATTGGTCGTGCCTTTAAATTGGAAATACAGTTTTATCACGCTCTCTGAGAGCTACCACGTAATTTCTTAGGGTGAGTTGTGAGATGAAGTGGTGTCTCAACTCAGCAGCTAATATCCAATAAAATTGGAAGCCGTCAAGGTAAAAAGAAATAATGGTAAAAAAAGGCTACCCTTACAAATGAAGTTAGCTTTCAGATAAGAAAATTACTTATGCTGCATGCAGCTGTTGAACGGTAAGAATAGAGTTAAAGGATGTGGCCGTTTCCATAGTCACATTACATTTCCTCAATTTTTTCATTATAGGTTTAGTAAGAGAGTTTTCACAATTGTTTAATCGTTTCATCCTACTTAGTCACTCTATAGTTAAAAATAAAAACTGCCAAAAAAAAAACCCCAAACAAACCCAAACAAAAAACCCCGAAAGCCCTCATTTACAAAAGATCTAAATTTGGGTCCTGTAGTGTTTTGACAGAGTCACATGACAACTTTTTTTTCGTGTTTCGAGACCTGGATACGATCTGTGTGGCTGTTCTGAGAGATTTGAGGTCCTTGTTCAACACCAGGCATTTATGATCATAAATACAGTGGTAAGCACCTGAGAAGCAGGCGGGGAAGCATTTCATACGCGGGATGAAAAGCGTAGCGCTGCGGAGACCTCATTTTCCTGTTGCAAGGATGAAAACGCTGCAGCGCTGAAGCAGCAATTGCTTGGGAATGTCTAGGATAATTTCAAGTTCACAATAAATGTCGGTGCGTAACTTGTATTTGATTATTTGAGTTTTCTTCTTGAATCCAAACCCCATTTCCTGTTAATTCCTCGGAGCTCCCTCACCATTCACGGCATCGGGGTAGAGTGGAAGAAGTGTTTATGAGTTCATAACTTAACAGGGAAATAAAGAGCAATTTATACGGCGGAGCTGCTCGATCCAGCCTCGCTCAGGAGAGTTATGAATACAGCTAATAAAGCGTGCAGGGGAACCTGGATCTCAGTGGCCCGATTCCTCTGTCTTCTCATCCCTGGCCAAAACACCCGATCAAAACATGCCTAAAATAGGATCTTACTTTAAGTTTAAAAGCCTAAATGCAGAGTAGGAATCTGAAGTGCTTTTTTTTTTTTTCAACACCGATACTGGAGACTCCTGAAATTATCTGGGACTTTCAACGTATTTTTGGCTTTAAAGAGACAACTCTTATTTTAGACCTGAGGGCGCTTCCGTGCCCAGAAGCACGTGATCTCGCCTCCGATAGATTTGTTTGATCAAAAAGTCGCGGTTTCTCAGAAGAAGAGTGGCGAGGCTTACAGGGAATAACAAAACATCAAAGACGTAGCTACTGGATAGCAGGATGAATCATTAGCAGCTGGAATTGATTTATGACAGTACAGAGCTCTTGTCAAAAATGCCTAAATTCAGATGGAGATCAGTCATTTTTCGAGTGTGGACCCAGTATGCTCATGTGTCATAAAAGGTAATTTTTCTGTCCCTTTTTCAGGAGAAAAGAATCAAAAGGTGTTCAGAAATGATGGCTGTGGCTGTTATGCATCACCTTTGCAATTTATAAAGTCTCTTCTCTTTGCATAGAGAATTTCTCCAGTGATCAGCCCTTTGCTGTAGTCTCAAACCCTCGTGGATGGTGTGAAAGCTCAGCTGTGGCGTCCAGACCGAAAGCTCTCTGGAGCTAACCTCTCTGATCTGGGCTGCTGTCATCTTCTAAATAGAAAAGCGGTTCAAGGGGAGTGTTTGTCCCCAAAGTATGGGGCTGTAGGTAATGTCGGTGCTTCTGGAAAGCGCAGTCTGTTGGGGAATCGCTGCCTCCTGCAGCCTGCTCACCCCCATGTCCATTGCCATGTTCGGCCCTTTTCATCCTGTTGACCAAACTGCTGGAAACCCTGTCCTATACTGGGTTTCAGAACTCTGAGTGATGGAAATCCATATCCAGACCACCCTGGCGCACTTCGTAATTACACTTGGTGCTGGTGCTGAACACCAGGGATTCCAAAAAGGTTCCAGGTACCAAGGGTCACTTATAGACTCATCAAATGGTTTGGGTTGGGAGGAACCTTTGAAGACAATCTAGTCCAACCCCCCTGCCATGAGCAGGGACATCCTCAACTAGATCAGGTTGCCCAGAGCCCCGTCCAGCCTAACCTGGAATGTTTCCAGGGATGGGGCATCTCCCACCTCTCTGGGCAACCTGTGCCGGTGCTTCACCACCCTCAGCATAAAGAATTTCTTCCTTAGATCTAGTCTGAATTTACCTTCTTTCAGTTTAAAACCATCACCCCTTGTCCTATCGCAACAGGCCCTGCTAAAAAGTCTGTCCCCATCTTTCTTGGAGGCCCCCTTTAAGTACTGGAAGGCCAAAAGAAGGTCTCCCCGGAGCCTTCTCTTCTCCAGGCTGAACAACCCCAACTCTTCAGTAGATGACTTTTTGTCTCATCAGGTCCAGTATCTTAATTTGAGGTGATCTGCTTCTAAAAGGGAAAATAATAGCCCTGAAGAACCCATTTGAGTTTGACTGTTCTCCTGAAGTGCGCTCAGCTCCGAGCAGGGATGTGGAGCTAACGCTGACAATATCATCGTTAGCTCACAGGCAGGTGATGTTTTGAGTTACTAATGAAATACATTGTGGAGCTGCAGGTGGCAGAGCTGGAATATTATTGTCTGCCTCAGGAATGATCTGAATTATTATTCATAACATTCAGAGAGCTGCAGTGGAAGGTAGATGCTGTTAACTGTGTCGGCGATGGATGTGTCTGGGTGGGGAGTTCAGTGTAGCACATCCAAGACGTTGTAGAGCAGGAGATGTGCCCCTGCTCTGAAGAATTTATGGCTTGAATGGAGAAGGTCAAGAAAGTAGAGATAAATTAAGCGAAATGATTAACACAATTGTAGTTGTGTTCTCTGGGATGCTTGCCGTGATAAATCTACCTGAAGGAAGAAGAAATGATGGGAGAAGGGGATTAGTGCAGGCAGATGAAGCCTAATCAAAGCAGCAGGCAGTTCTCTAGAGCCAAAGGCAAGGCTCTTGAGGCAATTCTTGTGGCTGGTCCAACTGGATGGAGTTTCTGGGTGGCTTTTCTCATTGCAGAAAGCTCTGTGATAGTGCGTAGGACAGCAGCGAGGGTGTGCACTGCTGTGTGTGGTGGAGATGGTGTGTGCTGGTAACGGAGGTGGTTCCCGTGGTGTTAAAGATGCAGGAGGATAAAGCCATGGTTAGAGCCGAGAACACGCTGGCGCAAGCTTAAAGGCCATAGTCCTGCGTGCGCTGCCTGGAAAAGTGTTGAGGGTTTCTCACTCCAGTTCCATGGTTACAGCAAAACCAAGTTTTGGAAGCAAGCTCCCAACTCTTTCACGTAGAAACTCAAACTTATCTCTGCTTTTGCTTTCTAATGGTCAACCTACCAATCTGTGCCTGATCAACTGAGTCAGAGACGCTTATGCTCTATCATCTTGCTGGTTTTCTGTCTCCTAGATGAGCCTACTTACGAGGGTTCTGACTTTCAGCTGCTGCTAACTCATATTCTGCCTTTGGTTTTAATTTGAAAGGCCTGATCAGTCGTGTTTCCAACCCGAGCCCCTGTCTGAAGGGTGATGGGAGGGTGGATGTCATTGCTTTACAGCTGTGGAAACGAACATGAGGTAGTGAGTGCCTGGAGTTCACCCAAGCCCTTGGTAAAGCCTTGGATGGACGCCCAATGCAAGACCTGGACTCAGCTGCAAAACTTGTCCTGTTCCCAAATAATCGGATGTTAGCCTCACCGTCACAGAGATCGTTATAATCTGAAAGCCATAGTTCAAGGAAAAAAACGTAGTAGGAGATAACAGTTTCTAGACTGTGAAACCGCTGAAACTGTATTTTCTAGATTCTCATTTACTGAAATGAGTGTATCAGTGGAGATTTTCTCTGTGCATGCTTTCAAATGTCGGTTCTGCTATAGATCTCTGGCATGGATGGCTTGTATAAATAGACTTCGACTAGTTGTTACTGGAACTTCCAGTTCCCACGCTGATTCTTATCAAAGAAGATTAGCTCCCAGCCAAAGTTGTTTTTTTCTTTCTTTCAAGGGATTTATGGCATCAAAAAAGCCTGTGGCTTACTGCAGTGCCAAAACTGCCACGCTCCTGTGCTTGGACTAGTAATGACCTGCTGAGCCACTAGAAGATAGGATGGGGTTGCTTTAGCCCTCCCTGCCTCGTCGCCAAGACTGGAACCAGGACGTGGTTCCTGTCTGGCAGCTTTGCGTTTGATAATCACCTGCCTGCGCGAGGGGTGAGATCGCGCGCTGACGCTTCCATTTTGTATTCCCGGCTTCGGATCGCGTTGAGCACTTGATAGCTTGGTGGCATCAGCTTTTTTTTTTTATTGAGCGCTTGTCTACGTCTCGGCATTGCTGGCACGATGTGATACGACCGGCTCCTCCGCTGATTGCCGTAGCAGGGAGCGCTCTTTGAGAGACACCCGCCAGGCTCTGCGGGAAAGTAAAACTGAAGTCGAGTTCATTTAAGGATTAGGTGTTTGCAAGATGCTTGTCATTGTCCTGCCAGACTAAAGCCGGAGAAAGAAATCAGGATAGTGCAAACCCTCTTCAGAGATTTGAATCCCCGATAGCATCAGGACCTGCTGAAATAGGAGCTGCCGCTCGCAACTGGAGGTGCGTGGTCAGAAGTGCCACTAAGGAGATTTTCCTGCTTTTAGCAGGGCAATGCCTCGGAGGTCGGCTGCTTTCTTTGAATGCCGAGGTCATAGAATCGTAGAATCATAGAATAGTTTGGGTTGGAAGGGACCTTTGAAGGTCATCTAGTCCAACCCCCTGCCCCCCTGCCATGAGCAGGGACATCCTCAACTAGATCAGGTTGCCCAGAGCCCCGTCCAGCCTGACCTGGAATGTTTCCAGGGATGGGGCATCTCCCACCTCTCTGGGCAGCCTGTGGCAGTGTTTCACCACCCTCATCGTAAAAAACTTCTTCCTTAGATCTGGTCTGAATCTCACCTCTTTTACTTTGAAACCATCACCCCTTGTTCAACCCTCAGCACCCGGTTTTGCTGAGAACAGTCCTATCTTTAGGAAATCTCCTGCTTGCTTGGCTAGCCTGGGGTCTGAGCTGCTCACTGGCTTTGTTACTCTAGAGGGGAACCATCTCGCCTCAATATTAAAGCTACTGTCAGTACGGCTATTCTACAATGGGTGCTGTTATGTACCACTAAGAAACCGAAGTGTGTGGGCTGCGTGCCAGGAGCGTGGCTGGCACTATGTCATAGAATCACAGAATAGTTTGGGTTGGAAGGGACCTTTCAAGCCCATCTAGTCCAACCCCCCTGCCACGAGCAGGGACATCCTCAACTAGATCAGGTTGCCCAGAGCCCCGTCCAGCCTGACCTGGAATGTTTCCAGGGATGGGGCATCTCCCACCTCTCTGGGCAACCTGTGCCAGTGCTTCACCACCCTCATTGTGGAAAACTTCTTCCTTAGATCTAGTCTGAATTTACCTTCTTTCAGTTTAAAACCATCACCCCTTGTCCTATCGCTACAGGCCCTGCTAAAAAGTCTGTCCCCATCTTTCTTAACAGCCCCCTTAAAGTATTGAAAGGCCACAATAAGGTCTCCCTGGAGCCTTCTCTTCTCCAGGCTGAACAACCCCAACTCTCTCAGCCATTTCCTCCTTCTTTGTATCATCCAATGAAGCCGGGGCTTCCTTAGGATCTAGAAACAGTAAATCCAGGGAAAAAAAGCCACGTGTGTATTCGCAACACTGTATGGAGAACATACCTATATATATATATAATTATAACCCGATAACCCCGCTGCTGGGGCCTGGGCTTGCTCTGCTGCAGGAAGGTCACGCTGACTTGCAGAAGCAGCTTGGGGTTCCTCAGACCTAGTGCTTAGTTACTGTTCGGGTTCCTCTAAAACCTGATTACTTTCAGCTCTTGGTCCTTCTGATTCTTCGCGCTTAGCGTACAGTATGTGTTTCATTCCTGGTGCTAAACTGGAAATAAAGTGACGGAACTGGTAAACTCTGCCATGGATCACTAACCCCTGTGCTACTAGAGTATGATGCATTTTTGCATAAATAAACCTTTAAAGATACACTCACTGATGCTGTTCAGGGTGTTAATAAAAGCTTGTTTTCCTCAGGGGCTACGCCATCTGTGAACACAGTTTTTCCTCAGAACTTCTGCAGGGAACGGTGCTCTACAACCACCGAAGTCTGAAGTGCGTCCTGTAAAGGGCATGAATAAAATCTTCTCCGTTTGGGTGGCCCAGCACTTTCTGACCTCTCCCACTTCCACTCCTGCACTGTAAATACCATGGAAAAGGGAAGGAGCTGTTCAGAACAGCTCTCACTTTTTTAAAGTGGTTGAGTTCAAACGTGCTACACCAAGGGCATGAGCTGGTTCAAGAGCAAACCCCCTTGAAGGTGTGTTGATTTAGGCATGCTGAATATATCGGGGAAAACTGGGGCTCTGGTGCTAGAGAGTATTTTCAGACTTTTGAAAAAATCCTGATCTTCTCAAAGAATGGACCGAGTCTTTAAATACTCTTGAGAATGTTTATTGCCTTCATTAAAATCATTTATATAAAAGTTTTGGAAGCAATTCTGACCCTTTCCTTGACCCACCAAGTCTGAGTGGCATAGTTGGACTGGGAAAACTTGTGCCACCAGCAAGTCACATCTTTTGTAGTTGACATTTGGTGAGGGAATCTCTACGTTGATACCCAGAATCTCTCGTATCAAAAAGTTTGTCTGTTTTTCCTGGTTTTCTTTTTTTTTTCCTATTAGTCTATGATTTCTGGTGGACTTTTCCAGTAGTAGCCTATGGGAAGAAAATGCACGTCACTCACCTGGCTGCTGGCCAGATGGGTAATGGCTGTACCTGGAGAGCTGAGGGAAGTTCAACGTATCTCTGACCCAAATCTGTGCTCAATGCTTTGGATTTGAAAGCATAGGTTACGCAGCACATATCTTCTCTGGCAATCAAGCAGAAGCATGAAATACTCTTAAGTGATCTGAAGGAATGGATAGATGGGAGGAAGGTCATGAGGATTCAGGTGCAGACTCAGCTGTGCTTAAATATTTTAGTCCACAGTTAAGTGGGTTGGCATCGTGACCCTGAACATTTAGTCGGGAAGTATTGATAGAAATAAAACACTACACTCTTGATTTATTGCTTTTCTTGGTCTCGTGTTGCTTCTGCAAGTAATACCGAGCCCTGAGATTCCCAGTGCTTGATTCATTAGTGATATATCTTGGGTAGATGAAGGTCCAGCTGGGTAGAGCGTTTGCATCCCCAGCAGCATGGCCAGCAGGGCGAGGGAGGGGATTCTGCCCCTCTGCTCCGCTCTGGGGAGACCCCCCTGCAGTGCTGCCTCCAGCTCTGGGCCCCAGCACAAGGGGGACATGGACCTGCTGGAGCGGGGCCAGAGGAGGCCACGGAGATGATCCGAGGGCTGGAGCCCCTCTGCTATGGGTACAGGCTGAGAGAGTTGGGGTTGTTCAGCCTGGAGAAGGCTCCAGGGAGACCTTCTTGCGGCCTTCCAGTACCTAAAGGGGGATGATAAGAAAGATGGGGACAGACTTTTTAGCAGGGCCTGTAGTGATAGGACCAGGGGTGATGGTTTTAAACTGAAAGAGGGGAGGTTCAGACTAGATCTAAGGAAGAAATGTTTCCTCTGAGTGTGGTGAAACACTGGCACAGGTTGCCCAGAGAGGTGGGAGATGCCCCATCCCTGGAAACATTCCAGGTGAGGCTGGACGGGGCTCTGGGCAACCTGATCTAGTTGAGGATGTCCCTGCTCATGGCAGGGGGTTGGACTAGATGGCCTTGAAAGGTCCCTTCCAACCCAAACCATTCGATGATCCTACCACATCCCTGCCTTCGCTGACACTGTGACATTCACATGGAGGGGGGGGGCAGAAGTAACCCCGTCCTGGTTATCTGTAAAAACGAGATCAGGGCCAGTTACTGAGATACACGCAGCTGTAATACTGAGCCACAGCTTTGGGGTGCACATAGGTCATATAAACGATGCAGTTACCTCTTAATTGTGACTGGGAAGGGAGGGGGAGATCGCTGCCCGCGGAACGGGGCTGCATTGTGCACGGGGATAAACAGAGATGCTTAAACAAGAGTCTGCTCTTCTCCCTGGAGAATCTGGCTTGTTGCAGTCAAATGCCCGCTGGGAAACTAGTTAACGAATCATGCAATGCAGCCCTTGGCTTGAGGATGTTAAGCGGTTAGGGAGATATTTGGATCCCGTTGCCTCTCGCTTGCGTGTGCTCGGAAAGCTGAAATAAAAGATCAGGAAATTGCCGAGTGCTGACCCCCATCCCGCACAGTGCAGAATCTGTTTGGTGTCTGCGTGGCTTGAGCTGCCGGGGTGAAGGATAGTACTTCAAAATGAATAACACTAAATAGCGATGCAGAACGCGGCCGTTCAGAGCAAATATAGCACTGTTTGTCAAAGTGTAAGTCAGCTGTCTGCAGCTAATTACAGAGATGTCAGGGAGTTTTGAATTTGTCAGCTGAATTTAAGATTGGAGAACATTGCTTGGAAAATGTCTCTATTAAAAACCAAAAAAACATTCCCTCAAAGAACAGCGTATTTATCTGTGGGGTTTCTGGGGTTCTGGCCCATACTTTTGTTCTGGTGGCTGTACTGTAAGTGCTGAGGGAAATAGAAAGGTAGGTAAGGCAGCAGCAGTCCTAGCAGGGCTAGAAATGGGTCAAGGAGCTGGAAGGCAGCGTGTGCCTGACTTGCCAACGCTCCACTGCCGGTCAGTGGCCAAGTCCCTGGTCCACTTCCATCGGCAAAGGGGCAGAGTTGTTACCCGTCCTTCAGCTCTCCGCTTTACCAGAGCGCTGGGTGGGCTCTACCAGGTCGATTTACCAAAGCAAACATCCCAGAGAGCGCAACAGCTACAACTGTGTTAATCGTTTTGCTTGGTTTATCTCCACTTTCTCGACCCTCTCTATTCAAGCTGTAAGTTCTTCAGAGCAGGAGCCATCTCCTGCTCTACGATGTCTTAGATGTGCTACCAGACCCCACAAAGGTCGGTGGAGAGGCTGTTGAACAGATGTTTGTGCAAGAGGCACCACGTAAGGTCCAGGTGACGTGTGACCGACACACCTAGGAGCTGGTAATCTCTGAGACATTGCTTTACCTTGCTTTAAACGGTTTTCAGGAGGGAAGGAGTACCTGGGTCTCAGCTCATTCATGGCTAATTCACAACTCGATGTCTTTGCCCAAATCCTCCTGCCCTTGTTGGTTCAAGCCACCCCAGGCTTGGGGTGGTAGGGGTTGAGGTTCAGGATGGGAGTTCCTTCCCAGCTCCACTGTGGAGGATGTGTTCTTGAGTGGAATGGGGCAGGATGGGAAAATCAGATGACAGTTGACCTTTCTTGGAGGGCCAGTGAATCTGGACAGCCTGGCTTGGCTTTGTGCATCAGCGAAGGCTTTGTCCCTGAGCTGTGACACTCCTTGGTGCAGCTCACAGGCAATCTTCAGCACAGAGACGCTGGACCATTTTTCTGACCTTCAGCTAGAGGACTTTATGACTGTCTCTCATGGTCTTCTATGCCGTAGGGGATATTGTTGTTTTACAGATGAATAATCTGTGGCAAACAAATGCAGAACCTCTTCTGAGCAAAGCTCAGACAGTAAAGCTCTCTCCAAATGAACTTTGATGTGTCCATTACTCTTCAGCAATTAGTAGGTACCAGTAGAGGATGAAATCCGTTGCAGTAGATGTTAACAAACCGATGGTGAGACTCCTTGTTCACAGAGCTTTTGAAGCATGTCCAAAAAAGAGCAATGAAGCTGGTGAAGAATCTAGAGCACAAGTGCTGTGAGGAGCGGCTGAGGGACCTGGGGGGGTTGGCCTGGAGAAAAGGAGGCTGAGGGGAGACCTTCTCGCTCTCTGCAACTCCCTGAAAGGAGGTTGGAGCCAGGTGGGGTCGGTCTCTTCTCCCAAGGAACAGGCGACAGGACGAGAGGAAACGGCCTCAAGTTGCGCCAGGGGAGGTTTAGGTTGGATATTGGGAACCATTTCTTCCCCGAAAGGGCTGTCAGGCCCTGGCACAGGCTGCCCAGGGCAGTGGTGGAGTCCCCATCCCTGGAGGGATTGAAAAGCCGTGTCGATGTGGCGCTTGGGGACATGGTTTAGTGGGGGACTTGGTAGTGCTGGGTTAATGGTTGAACTTGATGATCTTAAGGGTCTTTTCCAACTTAAATGATTCTAGGATTCTGTTTTCTAGAAGAATGAAGAAAGTTGAACGTGAGTTGGAGCTGAATGTCTGAAATCCTCCCACTTGGGGTTTTTTTTCCCCCTAAAAGTGTCAGTGTACATCAGGCAGATGTTCAGCGCAGCGAACATTCCAAGTCACGAGAGCGTGAACTTGCTGCCGTTCTCCAGAACAAGGTCGGTCTGTAACGTCGTTACGTGGGCATTGGCGACGAGCTGGGAGCCTCGGCTCAGCCTTTGTCTGCCCAGGGTCCAGCCCCGAAGCCGAATGCCATCGCCATGTGGGAACAAACAGCCCTTTTTTCGAAGGGAGAGAAGCCTTTTCACGCGGCCGGCGGAGGGCTCAAGCATCCCAGTGTGTGGGACAAGGGGGAGAGGTAGCGACAACACGCCGCAAGCCTCAGCCACTGCGTTCGGCGACAGATGAGACAGAGCAAAACTAAATCTCCATGGCGTGAGCGAGCAGGCTTAGCTCTGCTTTTGGCAAAAGAGCAGCAGACCCTCGTAAAGTCCTACATCGTGGGAACAGGCTTCACTGCGCAAATTCACTGCTACTCTTTGGTCGTGATTTATTTGGACTAGATGATCATTGTAGGCCCCTTCCAACTGAAAAATATTCTACTCTACTCTACTCTACTCTACTCTAGCCTATCCCATCCTATCCTATTCTAATTTTTTCCCTGCTTCCCCTCAGTGGCTTAGGAAGCACCAAAAAGGAACAGCCTCCAGGTCTCTCTTTTGTCGTACCCTAGGGCAGTCTGCTGCGCTCCTGCACGTTTTGTGGTAGCTCCATAAAGGTACAATCTGTATTTATTGCACTTGAAGGTGTCCGGACACTTCAGCTAGTTTGAGATGTGGAAGCCCATGATGAGAGGAGAGGCATGAGGCTCCATCTGCATTTCCCAGCTCGATTAAATTCAGGATCTGAGACCTTCACTGAAAAGACAGCCGCTTGCCTCTATCTTTGTGCCATGTTGGCTAGTAAATATTCATCCTGCCTTTGCTGCTGGTAGCAGTAGCCCCTTTCATTAGGAGCCCTCTCCTTGTCTACAAACCTCAGTTTGGCAACTGTCAAAGCACGACGTAAAGTTTGTTTGATTAGGCTTTTGGCAAATTGATAGAGGGATTTTGGATTACAGGAAAAATACTGATAACTAGCTTTCAGGCTGTCCCTCCGGTGCTCTGTTAATGACTTTGTGGAATTCCCATCTCTCCAGTGCCTCACATTTGGGTTGTCTTAAATCATTAAAAAGAAAAAAAAAGAGCGCAGGCTCTCCACGCTCCTGCCAAGTAGGTCAGAGTTTTCCCAGTTGTACAGTTTGGGAAAGGGAGACATTATTCAGAGCGACTTTCTCCAAGTTGCTTGGTGAGCTGAAGACAACTGGAAGCACAATAGTGGTTTCAAGCATTAGTTCAAGACTAGTCTTCGAGTGATAATAAGTCATTTGGCCTAATCGGAGCCCAATTAAAATAAATCTTGGCAAAACCTGGCAAAGTAAATGGCACATTCCTGGATCCTGCAATGTAGGAGAAGCTGCAGGATCCAAGACATGGTCCGAAAGAAGTAAAGGGTGGGCAATTGGTGCTGCATAAAATGAGACCAACTTACCTCCTGGCATTTTAAGCTATTAAAAATGCCACCTGACGCTTTCCGTAGGAGGAAATAAGCCAAAAAGCTGTAGTGGGTTTGCTACCATGGTCGGGTTGGGGTTTTTTTTGCCTGATCACAGTGGAAAAAACAGCAAGGCAGGAGTATCGCCGTGGTATCACCATGCCATCAAACTTCAGGCTCAGAAGAACTAATAAGCTGCTCTTTACAGAGTTAGCTTATGGGATCGTGGTGTGTGGATAATCATAGAATCATCGAATGGTTTGGGTTGGAAGGGACCTTTGAAGGTCATCTACTCCACCCCTGCCACGAGCAGGGACATCCTCAACTAGATCAGGTTGCCCAGAGCCCCATCCAGCCTCACCTGGAATGTTTCCAGGGATGGGGCATCTCCCACCTCTCTGGGCAACCTGTGCCAGGGCCTCACCACCCTCAGGGTGAAACATTTCTTCCTTAGATCTGGTCTGAATCTCCCCTCTTTCAGTTTAAAACCATCACCCCTTGTCCTGTCACAGCAGGCCCTGCTAAAATAACAATTAAAATGGATTAAATTTAGAGAGGAGGAGGTTGGTTTGAACGACAGCGGGTTGGTGGCCATTGTTCAGCCTAACGGGGACAGAGTGGGGGTGAGGTGGGGTGGAGGGATGTCCTTGAGTGGGAAGGGGAGAAAAAAGCAGTGGGTTTTAAAGAGTAGCTGCCAGGCCATGGTGTCTCACCCAGGCTAGTATCAACACCCCGGCATGCCTCTGACTTGAAAGAATAAAAGAGCCTCTTTCAGCAGTCCCAAAGCAATCAGTAGAAAATAACTCATTTATGAAACAGGCACTTCTAGCTGGGAGAATCATCACACTCAGAATCCCTCCTCTATTGTAATTTCCCTTTAATATTAAACTATTGAGGATAAATTGTTACTCAGGAAAATTTTTAGGCGGAAGGTGACATCGGGGAGAAGAGTATGGAGCATTAAAAATGGATTATACAGTGTCATTTCTTGACTACTTGCCTGAGATATTAAATATGTGGGATTTAAATCCCAGATCTTGTGTTGGTTACACCAGGCATCTGAGGCTGTTCAGGTCTTCTCCAAACTGCTTCTGCTTGGGCAAAACAGGGTTTTGTCTTGTCCGGAGTTCAGCTTCTGGCTTGGCAGAAGGACCTCTTCTCATGCCAGGTCTCTTTTTCTCTTCCTTTTTTAATCCGAGCCTATTCTTCATCCCCGTTGCAAGCCATCTGCTGCAGCTGCGAGTTCAAAACTAATATATGGGGAGGTCAGGCTTCCTTTTTTTTTTTTTTTTTTTTAATTTCCTCTTTTTTTTCTGAAATAAGGCAGATCTGAGGCAGGTCCTGTTGTCTGAAAGCATCAGGATTAGGGCTCTGTAAGCGTGTGGGAAATAACTCGTGTGGCTGCTGGGCGGTCTCCTCCTGTTTATAATTACTCTGTTCAGGTTCTTGTAGCAGGCACATTGTGAATGGGCTCTGAAGTGGGTAGATTGCAAACTTTCTGTGAAAAAAAAAGAGAAAGAAAGAAAAGCCCAAACAAAAATAAAAAGCAACCCCTTGTTTCCCGTCTAAGCGTCACATATTTAGGAGCCCAACTAATTAAGCTCTTCTGAAAGAGCCGTCTGGCTCCAGCAAACAGCTTCTCTGTGGTTCTCTCTGTTGCAAAACCCCGGGGGAGGCTGGATTGGGAGGGCAGTGCCATCACCCACACGGCTTCGGAGGGGAGGGCTCTCTGCCAGGCCCTCTGGAGATAGCCTGCCCACTCGCTCTCCTCGGGGAGGCATGCGACGACTTGCTCTCGCAGCCCGTCTGCGAAGCACCCCAAATTAGACCCTTTGGGTGGATGCGTCGTCAACCGAAAGGAAGAAGAAGGTCGCCCTGAAGACTCGTCTCCTGAGCAGCCCGGAGGGATGCTGTGAGATGGCAGATGAGGGGATGACGGGACGTCTCTATGGAAGGAGGTGGGCATCAGGCTTATAGATACAACAGCCTTACGTCGCTGATGGCACTGATAGCAGGTTTGAGATGAATGCGTTCCGTGAATGTGACTTTCTCTTGCTTCGCTGGGCTCGGTCACACTTCTGGATGCGAAAACTTGGATAATAAAATATCCTATTGAAACTTGTCTTCTCTTGGTTTTGTGCTGCCCCAAAGGCTCCCCGGTGCCATGCTGCTTGTAGCAAGAGCAGGCTGTAATTCACGGGCTTCCCTCTTTGAAGCTGTCAACAACCGAGCTGTAAAGCCTCGGGGAGAGCGGGGCCGATGGAGGGAGAGGACATCCAGAGTCTCTTTTCCTGGGCAGATGGAGATCTGTCAGCAGTTTTGACAGCGGAGGCTGATGGGCTTCTGGCCTGAGCTTCGCTGCCGTGCTTAAACTCTTGCAGAGCAGAAGTTGCCTGCTGTTGCTGATGATCTGGTTTCCATGGGCTTTTTCAGTGTTTTGATTAGGTTCGCAGTTTGGGGTTTTGTGCTTAAAGTGAAGTAACAAAATGTCAAAGACTCCTTCGTACGCCTCGCTCCCCATTAAACGCTTGCACTCCTGTGGCCAGCTCCTATATACAACTGTCGGTGGCAAAGGCGAGCTTAAGAAGTGGTTAAGGACTATTGAGAGCAAGCATTCCCTGGCAGGGGGACAGCCTTGCCCTTTATTGCTCTTTTCCATCCTCACTTGCATGGAAGCACTCAAAAGGGCTTCGAGAAACACTGCCGGCTCTGTTCCCGTCCCGTGTCCTGCGTAGACGGCGGATGCGGTCAAGGGCCACGGTCTGTGCAAGCGCGGGACGCACGGGAGGGTCCTGGAGGCATTGCACCGCGTAAGCCCATCACACGTGATCTTCTGAAAAGGGCTATACAGCTCTGGCCAGCTATTATACTGCAGCCTGTAACATCGAGAGCTGCCCCAGGTCCTCCCTGGCATTGCTCAATCTGCTCTATCCTAATTTATTCTAATAAGGCGAGCTTTCATCTCGTATCCAAGCTCTTTCACTGCGGGGCTGAGTGTGTGTCACTGTCTGGGACGGGACATCCTTTGCTTCGGATAGAAATGTTTTCCTGGTTGAACTGCTCCGCTTCAGGACGAGGGGAATGAGCTTTTTGTGCTCTAATTTCAGAGTCGATGGGGTTTTGTACTCTAATCAAGAGGTTTTGATGCCGTAATTAAAAACATGGACTTAATGGGTATTCTGCGGAATGTAAATTCACAGGAAAAATACAAGTCAAACTTTTGAGACCAAAGCACTTTTGTGCTCACTTAGTCTATTGTAATTAGGGGTGTGGTGCTTAAGGAATATTAATTAGCCCCATGGGTGAGGCTGAGGAGCCAGAAAAATGCTGTCTCCACCCCTGTTCCCCAGTGGGAGTTCAGGGGTGGTGAGAGTAGGAGCTGCCCGCTGAGCTAAGCATGGGAGACAGCAAGCGGCAGGGAGCAAGGCTTGTTGGGGGACCAAGGGCATCCCCCCGCCTCCTCCTTTAAAAACAAATAAACGAAAATAAACCAAACCACTTGCAGGAGTTGGGTGCAACTTTCTTCAGTAGCTGGTGTTGCCTAATGAGTTTAAACCGCCTCCATCGTTCCCCTGGGGGTAGCGATGGCTGCTTCAATTGCAGTAGCAAATTTAAGACGACTCGTAGCAGATGTGGAAAAGGGGGTTGGTTAATCCGACTGCGGTGGTTGGCATCTACAGACGGGCAAGTGTCCTCACAGAGCGTTTGCTTGTCTGCCAGGCTGCTGCCTTACGCCGGATTCAGTGCCTCGGAAGACGCCTCTTCTATCCACGGCACACGGGCCAAGAGCCTCTGTTGCCACATCCCCGAGGACGCGCCAAAGGCATCTTGCTATCCTTAGAATATCTAAATTGTAGCTAAATTACCCTGTTAGTCCCTGGGAATCCTGTAAGACTTCCTCTGGACGGATGATGAGGCAGGAACGGATCACTTAACGAGTAGTTGCTTGGGTGCAGGTGATCAAGAGCTGCTCAGGTATTTGGTGAAGAAGCCCAACTGGGAGGAGGTTTGGTTTCAGTCGGGTGACTACGACAGTTCGAACAGAAAAATGTTTTTAAATCTTTAAAAGAGAAGGCTGCCACAGTTAAAAACAGCCTGACGTAGAAGGAAAATAGCCGTGTTAATTATGGTAGTAAATGTAGTGATCAGGAAGAAGGGAAAAATGATAGGGCAGAATTATCAATTAGATACTGACTCAGGAGATCAAAATGGCAGAGGGAGAAATTAGTGCTGAGGAGCTGGCTTTGTGGCTACCGCGTACAAAACTTGTTCTTCACCGCGGTCCGGGCCTATTATTTGATGCAAGGGATAAACTTGTTGCTAATGCAGAAAATGCAGAAGAGCTCGGCCTCCTTCTACTGGAATTTAACCTAGTGTCGTTTGGAAAATGGAGACAGAGGGTAGAGTTTAGATGCCTTTTAAAAAACTTGGATAATTTACAGCAAATAGAATCATAGAATAGCTCAGGTTGGAAGGGACCTCGAAATATCATCTGGCCCAACCTTTTGTGGGACCAGATAACTGTAGGAACCATCATTTTTTCAGTGAGTCTTGGAAATTGAGGAAACCAGAAGGTCTAGATAAAAGCTAATATTGTGCCGATATATTAAAAGGGCAAACAGAAAGATCCAGGTAACTGTCCCGGCAACCTGGTGTTTGGGGAAGAACAATGTGTTGGCTGGTAGAGAACAATTAATAAAGATTTAATGGCACTGTGGGTTCCGTTAGCGTGAGCGTGTGGATGATGGGTTGCATTGACCTCCGATTCTGGCAGGTACAGGGCATGTTGATCTGCTGGTGTTTTAATTCTGGGAGGATTGAAGGCGAATGGTAAATAATCAAGGGAAAAAAACTGGGTTACTTGGTAAACTGCTGCTGCTGGTGGCAGGACTTGGGGACCTGGAGAAGTGATTTCTCTTCTGGGGGCGATTTTTTTCATGACTTTCTGTGCCTTGCACTTCAAATCGGGGCTCACGGCTTGCTGGCATCTGGACACCTGCAGCTGATGGTTGTCCGATGTCCATGGTGCTCTGCTCTGCTGGTCTGGTGGACAACCAGCTCCACATATTGAGACTAGAATAGCTGAACTAGAAACTGGGCTCAAATTTTTGCGTGGAGGTCAGATTTTTTTTCAAGGTTTCTGTTAGCAAATTCTAAAAGGGAAGAAATACTTCCCTAAGAAAAGCCCTTTAAGCTGTAGTGGTTCTATTTTAAAGTTAAAACTAGTTCAGGGAAGTCTGAAGGCCTATGCTACACAAAAGGTGAGACTAAGATAAGTTTTGAGTTTTTGGTTGTGGCACGTGAGATCACTTTTTTAAAAAATACTCATTTCGCTGGCAGCTGCTAGCTGTGTTCCTTTGAGATCTGGTTAACCCAGTTTCTCCTCCTGCAGCGTCTGCAGTAATGAGAGAGACTTCAGCCTAGTACCGGGCACGTCCCTGCGCCATGCGGGGTTGTGGCTTCGTTATAGGACCAGCGAGGAATGATGGAAGGGAACGAAGGGACATGAGATATACCTGCCACTGTGTCCCTCGTCTGCTTGCTGGCTCCTGTGTTAGATCTAAATTTGACAAGCTCGAGAAGTGGGCCCGGGTGAACCTCATGAGGTTCAACAAGGCCAAGTGCAAGGTCCTGCACATGGGTTGGGACAGCCCGCAGTATCAATACAGGCTGGGGGATGTAGGGATGGAGAGCAGCCCTGCTGAGAAGGACTTGGGGGTGCTGGGGGATGAAAAGGTGGACATGAGCCAGCACTGTGCACTCGCAGCCCAGAAAGCCAACCGTGTCCTGGGCTGCATCCCCAGCAGCGTGGCCAGCAGGGCGAGGGAGGGGATTCTGCCCCTCTGCTCCGCTCTGGGGAGACCCCCCTGCAGTGCTGCCTCCAGCTCTGGGGCCTCAGCACAAGAAGGACATGGACGTGCTGGAGCGGGGCCAGAGGAGGCCATGGAGATGATCCGAGGGCTGGAGCCCCTCTGCTATGGGGACAGGCTGAGAGAGTTGGGGTTGTTCAGCCTGGAGAAGAGAAGGCTCTGGGGAGACCTTCTTGCGGCCTTTCAGTACCTGAAGGGGCCTATAAGAGGTAGTAGATGCCCCATCCCTGGAAACATTCAAGGCCAGGCTGGATGGGGCTCTGAGCAACCTGATCTAGCTGAAGATGTCCCTGCTCATGGCAGGGGGGTTGGACTAGATGGCCTTCAAAGGTCCCTTCCAACCCAAACCATTCGATGATTCTATGATTCTATAAATTTGGCTGCAACATCTCCTGCTTGACAGCGTCTGGGGTGCAGGGCTTGAGCCTGGACCTCTGCCGTGCTTGGTGCCATACAGACACAGTGGCTTTAGTCTATTTAGACAAGGCAGAGTAGGTCCTGTGAGGGCTGACATGCCTTAAGTGATGTGGCAAAGCTGGGGGAACCCCAGCAATGGGGTGATCTCTTTCTCTTTGGGTGTATTGACTGCTGAAGTGTCTGGGGGCAGATTTGGCTTTGTGTAGGTGGGCCAAAATGCCTTGAGAACCTCTAGAGCTGTAGAAAGCAGCGTCAAACACAATTAACTGCGTCAGAAAAGCTACGCAGGGATGGGAAGAGGTGTTGTACTGCCTTAAGACATGTTGAGATCCCTTAATAGGTCTATTCTGAAGTAGTTAGTGCCGTGCTAATGGACATCGTCCCACTAATGGGGAGAAGTGAAGAACAGGAACTGGTTCCTCCGAGTTGCAGCAAGGACTCTATACATTGTCCCTGTAGCTGCTTCTTCCCCACCTCTGGTTCCAGCCTTGGGATCACAGGAATAAATGATCACGTCTAGCCAACCTTCAGTTACATCTGTGCTCTGCTGTCACCTTCTCCAGAAGTTACTGGTTTAGATCTGTCCTCTTACACATGCTGGGCCCAACCAGAACATGCAGCTTTTGGGATGTGTAACCTAAAAAACCCCGAAGGACAACTTGAAAGGCTTGCTACTACTGGGAGACTTGTTTGTTCTCGAGTGCCTGATGACTGCTACCGTAGCTGCATCTCCATAAAAATGCTGCTCTGCAGTTAGTTGTTGTACCTAGTGAGATGCAGTTTTTTTCCGAAGGCGAGACTTCCTTGGCTTGGCTGTTTTGAATCTGGGTAGCTGAAGGACCATCGTGGGAAGGACTCTGGCTTTGTGTTGCCTTTCCTGGCAGGACACCATGATTAAAACACCTCTGGGCTTCAACTTTTGCTGGTTCCTTCTAAGCATGTTGCTTTGCATCCCTGTTGCAGCCACAGAAGAAACGGTGGATAAAACAGGGTTGTGAGCACAGCCGGTCTTCCTCTGGTTTCTGAGTATTTCAGACACTTGCTGCCACCTGATATAACTGGAAAGAATTCAGCAGTTTATTACAATAAACTATGTATGCACCCCGGAGATGTACAGGTGTCTTAAGTGTAGGTCCATGGGCATTTTGAATTAATTTGGGAGGATGTATTTCATGCCTGGGCTTGACACAGAGGTGAACGGGCTTTCCGTGGCCATGTAGCTGACGGACACCAGGGCATGAGCTAGGTCAGGGCTTCACTACGCTTCCTGCCTTTTTCTGGAATGGCTAAACCACAAAAAGCAGAGGGAAGCGGAGACAAAAAAAAAGGAAGTGTTTTGCATGTGGTTGCATAATGAAGCTGCAGAAGATTAGGGATTAAACAACACTGAGAGACCTGGAAGTTTACCAGGATATGAGAGCTCCCATGATCCAAAGGCTCCAGAAATTATTCTGGAAACACTGGTTACCATCCCGCTTGCTCACATGCCGTAGCACTCAACGCTGCCAGTTCAGAGGCTCCTTCCCAGAGACAGATCGTGCTTTCTGCCTGGACCAGCTTGCCCGGAGAAGTGTTCAAGGTCAGGTTGGACAGGGCTTTGAGCAACCAGGTCTAGTGAAAGATGTCCCTGCCCATGGCAGGGGGGTTGGAACTAGATGATCTTTAAGGTCCCTTCCAACCCAAACCCTGCTATGATTCTCCAGTTCCTCACCCTCAACCCTTCCTTCTTGAACATCATCTTCCCCTGCAGCTGCTGCTGTGCTCTCCTGTTACCCTGAGTGGTGACTCGTTTCCCCTTACAAAGACTTTCTGTGTGTTGTGGACTCAAAATCATTCAGGTTGGACAGTCTGAACCTCTGCTCAAAGCAGGGTCAGCGTTGAATTCATCTGGGCTGCACAGGGCTTGGTGCAGTTGGGTCTCGAAAACCTCCAAGCCTCGATTCTGCAGCCCCGCGGGGCCCCTGTTGCAATGCTTGGCTGTTATCACGAAAAATGTTTCCTTGTGAAATATGAAAGTATTTTTCCGTTCTCATTCTGCCAGGGAGAAATGGCTCTTCATATAAGTGGGAAAGACTTGGTTTGTAACAGTTTGCATTCCTATGCAACAGATTATTTTTTTGTTCAGCCACTTCATTCTCCGTCTTCTGGGGTTTTGTTCTATGGCAGTCGGGGTGGTTGGATATAGTTATTATTGTAACACAATTAAACTAAAACACCTTCAACTACCATTGCCGCTTTCCTTGCATGTCTTCACGTCACCCGTTTTTCCTCCCCACGTTGGAATTCTTCAAGCAAAATGTATAAAATCTGTTTTGCCCTTGTGTCGGTCCAGCCTCCTGATACACAGGGGACAGTTTACTCTTCTGCATTCAGGTAATTCCACTCGTGCTTTTGGGTGCTGGGAGATTTGGGAGCTCTTTCTATACAGCTCATGAGTTTTGATGATATGATGCTCGTCCTGATGATAACTTCTGTATGAATGAGTGTCACTGCATGTGCATAACAACTCTGCCAGATATTCCATCGTTTTTACAGGATAGATGCAGGGACGGGGTTATTTGGCCACAAAAATGATCCGAGAGCTGGAGCCCCTCTGCTATGGAGACAGACTGAGAGAGTTGGGGTTGTTCAGCCTGGAGAAGAGAAGGCTCCGGGGAGACCTTATTGCAGCCTTCCAGTACCTAAAGGAGCTTCTAAGAAAGATGGGGACAGACTTTTTAGCAGGGCCTGTTGCAATAGGAAAAGGGGTGATGGTTTTAAACTGAAAGAAGGTAAATTCAGACTAGATCTAAGGAAGCAATTTTTTACGCTGAGGGTGGTGAAACACCGGATTAGGTTGCCCAGAGAGGTGGGAGATGCCCCATCCCTGGGAACATTCCAGGTCAGGCTGGACGGGGCTCTGGGCAACCTGATCTAGTTGAGGATGTCCCTGTCCATGGCAGGGGGTTGGACTAGGTGGCCTTGAAAGGTCCCTTCCAACCCAAATCTTTCTATGATTCTATGAACTTGACCACCTGGCTGCAGATTTGTGCCTGCTGTTGCAGGGTTAGGACAAATGCGGGATAAAATGATGGTACTGGCTGAAAAATTCAGCAAAGTAACCACGGGGTACGGGGAAAGCGGAGCAGGGAAGTGTGCCTTCCCAGCAAGACCTTTCTCAGAGCTGAGCTGCCTTCCCACGGGCTGTCTGAAAAAGATGCTGCAGGGAAGGGTGCGACGGGGATACGGGACTTATTTGCAAATGAGGAGTCTGAGGGAAATCTCTGTAACTTTGAGTGTTCAAGTTTAGCATTGCTTTGCTAGAAAGATCCTTCTGAAATGGAGCTCTGTGGCTGTTTACATACTCTGCCATATGATTCCTAAAGAGTTAAATGTGAACTGGAAGACTGTGGCTTTGACGTGAGGGTGAAGAGCACGCATAAATTGTGGGGGAAGCCTTACAAGTCAGTACAAGATGCTGGGAACAGGCAGTAGGACACCGTGTTTCAGCTCTTTGGACTGCCTGCCTGCTGGGCACGGGCTGAGTTCACGCCGGGAGCTGTGCCCGCCTGCGAATCGCTCCGGAGGCTGGAAACATCCAGGGCTTTGGCAGCTCTGGCTCTTCTCACAGTGACCAAGAGCAGGTGTTCAGCCAGATCTCATCATGCTGATCATCTTCTGGGTTATTTCCTCGCTTAACGTCCTCAATTCTCTGCCTTATGGCCAAGAAAATAGACTCACAACGATGTGAGATCTGTTTAAGAGCTTAATATTCTCTTTGGTCCAGCTGCCAGGTGATGAAACCAGGATCTCCTGCATGGCAGAGTCCTTGCTGCTAGGACCTAGGCTTAGCCTGATAAAATACGGACATTTCGTGAAGCTGCAAAGATTTAAGCTAGCTTTTCTGGCTTGTTTTTTGTCGTTCCCCATCTGTGCAACAGCAAAGGAAAAGCGGATTGATGTTCGTTATCTTGCTGCAGACCTCCGTGTGCGTCTCTTTAGATGCAACCTGGGTAAAACCACGAAGTGACCCCAACGAGGTGCAGAGCAGCGTTTGGGGAATGACCTGGGAAAAACCAGAATACCGGCGCAGGGGTGTTGAGAGATGCTCTGGCAGCTGCCCAAGTCGTCTGTCTGGGGGAGCTGGCTAACCTCCACGCCATGTGCTTCAAGATCCTTCGCTGGCGAATGAAAACCCAGCGCTGGAGTGTTTTCCAGACCAATCTGTTCCCGCTGGAAACCGAGCGCAGACACTCCATCTATTACTGTGGACTGGCTAGTATGTGCTGTATAAACAAAAGCAGAAACTGTTGTTGTGTGGCACTTCATCAACGCTTGTTTAGCTCCTAGTCCCGAGCAAACGAAACTTGGCATGGGCTTCCTCTTCTCGTTTTGTCTTTCCAAAGAACAAAAGCAGTTGTTAGTGACCAGGGAATGTTTGGAACAGTTTTCAGGAGATTAGAAGAGCGCCTCGCCGATCTACAGATGCTGCAGCAGAAGCATTCCTCCGCGTTCCCACCCCGAAGAGCTATGCTCTGTATTCAGATACCCAGAGAAGTGGGTTAAATACCAGGAATCTGAGCGCAATTCAGCTCAAACAGTACTATCGGAGCAATTTATCTGGCTAATTTTAGTAAAATGTGTTATTAAAACGATTAAGGTAATTAAATGTTGTTATCATTAATAGCTGACGTGATAACATGTCCTGCCACGGGGCCCTTCTTATCTGCGACCTCACTGTGACAAATCGGGGCCCGCCAAAGATGCTGATTATCGTCGTAGAGGCAGCGTGACGTAGTTTTTTAGCCCTTTAGTGCTACAGTAGGATCAAAACCCCAGGTTTTATGTTTCGGAAGCGTTTGCCTTTAATGCTGTGGTGTGGAGTCACGACTTCAGGACCTTTTTTTTCACATTTAGGGTCAACGCAATTCACCAAGTGCTGCTGAATCCCGTCTTGGAAGAAAACAGAGAGATCCTCCATCTTCTGAAAAGAAAGCCAAGAGCAGTTCTTGTGCAGCCAGGACAGCCCCAGCAGGAGCATGAGTTACCACGGGAGATGCGATAGCAAGGGAGGATCGGCTGCCACTCCACGCACGGGCAGCCGCAGAGCTAATTTGGGGGGCTGCGATGATGTAGGCATCAGTTTTGCTCGGTGGCGTACGGGGAGTGCTTTTCTCTGAGGGTGCCCAGCAGCAGGCAGAGCTGGCAGCCTACAAAAAGCCTTGAATAGCTCAAGCTGAATGAAAAAGTCGGGAGGTTTGAGGCCTCTGTATTTTTTTTGCCTTTTGTTTTAGTACCAAATTAGCAAACGGCACTCTTTTATTTCTGTGCACGGCTGTAGCTCTTCTAGAATTTGGGGGAGGAGGAGGAACAAAAGCAAGCTGCGAGCAGCGTATCATTTTGAAACCAGTATGTGGCTGTTGACAAATAGGCCTGTAGTTATGGTAATGCACAGCCCACCTTCAGACCCCGGAGACCAGGATTTAATGGCAGTTTTCTGCCCTTTTCCCCGATTGGAAATAATGCAGCGAGTCCTCTGAAGAATTTTGATCCTTAGAGCTGTCAAACACTAAATGTTTTATGTGCCCTGTCGATTCAGGCAACGCTTTTAAACAGGATGAACACAAAATCTCCATAAATGGCATAAACAGCTGGGATTGAGGGCACAGCTCTTACGAAACACCTACTTCTGCACTCACCCAAGGAGGCTGCAGCCACCTTCTTGGGTCTCGAGACTTCATGGATGCGTGAGTTTTAAGGCAGTCAGAGCTGAAACACATTGACCTCTTCTCCTGCCTTGCTCCAGAAGCTGCAGAGCGTCTCTGAGAGGGGAAGGTTTTGTTATTTCCTCTGCACAGCTGGAGACTTGATATTTGACAAGAAGATACTCCCAACTTTATGGAGACAGGACAGTGGGATACATGGAAGAGTCCTCTTGCTTGCCGCTGTAGGAGCTGTTCCTCTCCTTCCTGGATACAGACTGGGCAATGAGTGGATCGAGAATAGCCCTGCCAAGAAGGACTTTGGGGTTCTGGTGGATGAAAAGCTGGAGCACCTCTGCAATGAGGAAAGGCTGAGAGAGTTGGGGTTGTTCAGCCTGGAGAAGAGAAGGCTCTGGGGAGACCTTCTAGCAGCCTTCCAGTACCTAAAGGGGGCTACAAGAAAGCTGGAGAGGGACTTTTGACAAGGGCATGGAGTGACAGGACAAGGGGTGATGGGTTCAAACTGAAAGAGGGTCTTAAATGGTCTTAGATTAGATACAAGGAAGAAATTCTTCACCATGAGGGTGGTGAGACACTGGACCAGGTTGCCCAGAGAAGCTGTGGATGCCCCATCCCTGGAAGTGTTCAAGGCCAGGTTGAACGGGGCTTTGAGCAACCTGATGTAGTGGAAGATGTCCCTGCCCATGGCAGGGGGGTTGGACTAGATGATCTTTAAGGTCCCAGTTTACACGACACCAGGCCTGCTGGTGACAGACGGCGTACACCTGTCCCAAAGGGGGAAAAGGATCCTCGCACAGGAGTTAGCTGGGCTCATTCGAGGGGATCGAGTGCACCCTCAGTCAGTTTGCAGATGACACCAAATTGGGAGGGAGTGTTGATCTGCTGGAGGGCAGGCAGGCGCTACAGCGGGACCTGGACAGGCTGGAGCGATGGGCCGAGGCCAATTGTATGAGGTTCAACAAGGCCAAGTGCCGGGTCCTGCACTTGGGTCACAACAACCCCAGGCAGCGCTACAGGCTTGGGGGGGAGTGGCTGGAAAGCTGCCCAGCGGAAAAGGACCTGGGGGGGTTGGTTGACGGCCGGCTGAATATGAGCCAGCAGTGTGCCCAGGTGGCCAAGAAGGCCAACGGCATCCTGGCCTGTATGAGAAATAGTGTGGCCAGCAGGAGTAGGGGGGTGATTGTCCCCCTGTACTCGGCCCTGGTGAGGCCGCACCTCGAGTACTGTGTTCAGTTTTGGGCCCCTCACTACAAGAAAGACATTGAGGTGCTGGAGCGTGTCCAGAGACGGGCAACGAGGCTGGTGAAGGGTCTGGAGCACAAGTGCTGTGAGGAGCGGCTGAGGGAACTGGGGATGTTTAGCCTGGAGAAAAGGAGGCTGAGGGGAGACCTTATTGCTCTCTACAACTACCTGAAAGGAGGTTGTAGAGAGACGGGGGTTGGTCTCTTCTCCCTAGTAACAGACAACAAAACAAGAGGAAATGGCCTCAAGTTGCGCCAGGGGAGGTTTAGATTGGACATTCGTAAAAACTTCTTTACCGAAAGGGTTGTCAGGCATTGGAACAGGCTGCCCAGGGAGGTGGTGGAGTCCCCATCTCTGGGGGTATTCAAAAGGCGTTTAGATGAGGCCCTAAGGGATATGATTTAGTAGGGGACTTGGTAGTGATAGGTTAATGGTTGGACCAGATGATCTTGGAGGTCTCTTCCAACCAGAACAATTCTATGATTCTATGATTCTATGATTGAAAGAGCTTTAAACTAGATTTGAAGGGGGAAGAGGATAAAACCAGACTCACTAGAGATTAGCCTGGGGGCGGCACGCCAATGTCTGAGGGATGGCGTGCTAGCGAGGTCCTTCAGTCTGCTGTCTCAGTGGAGGTAGGGGATGGAGATCTATGCAGCAGCAAAGACACAAGAGTTATTGATGTGTTAGAAACCACAGAAGCACCTGAGAATGGTCACATAGGAATTAGGGCTTCTCCCCCCAAAAAGGTGGCGGGATCAAGAGCTCAACTGAAGCGCATCTACACCAATGCATGCAGCATGGGCAACAAACAGGAGGAGCTGGAAGCCATTGTGCAGCGGGAAACTATGACATAGTTGCCATCGCGGAAACATGGTGGGATGACTCACACAACTGGAGTGCTGCAATGGATGGCTACAACTTCTTCAGAAGGGATAGGCAAGGAAGGAGAGGCGGTGGGGTAGCCCTGTGTGTACAGGACAGCCAGGCGATCAGGCCCAGTCAGCATGGGTTTATGAAAGGCAGGTCCTGCTTGACCAACCTGATCTCCTTCCATGACAAGATGACCCGCTTAGTGGATGAGGGAAAGGCTGTGGATGTTGTTTACCTCGACTTAAGTAAAGCTTTTGACACCCACAGCATCCTCCTGGAGAAACTGGCTACTCGTGGCTTGGACGGGCGTACTCTGCGCTGGGTAGGAAACTGGCTGGATGGGCGGGCCCAAAGAGTTGTGGGGAATGGAGTGAAATCCCGTTGGCGGCCGGTCACAAGTGGTGTTCCCCAGGGCTCAGTATTGGGGCCAGTCCTGTTTAACATCTTGCTCAATGATGTGGACGAGGGGATCGAGTGCACCCTCAGTCAGTTTGCAGATGACACCAAGTTGGGCGGGAGTGTTGATCTGCTGGAGGGCAGGCAGGCGCTAGAGAGGGATCTGGAGAGGCTGGATCGATGGGCTGAGGCCAATTGTATGAGGTTCAACAAGGCCAAGTGCCGGGTCCTGCCCTTGGGTCACACCAACCGCAGGCAGCGCTACAGGCTTGGGGGGGAGCGGCTGGAAAGTGCCTGTTGGAAAAGGGCCTGGGGGTGTTGGTCACCAGCCGTCTGAAGATGAGCCAGCAGTGTGCCCAGGTGGCCAAGAAGGCCAACGGCATCCTGGCCTGTATGAGAAATAGTGTGGCCAGCAGGAGTAGGGGGGTGATCGTCCCCCTGTACTCGGCCCTGGCGAGGCCGCACCTCGAGTGCTGGGTTCAGTTTTGGGCCCCTCACTCCAAGACAGACACTGAGGGGCTGGAGCGTGGCCAGAGACGGGCAACGGAGCTGGGAAGGGTCTGGAGCACAAGTGCTGTGAGGAGCGGCTGAGGGACCTGGGGGGTTTGGCCTGGAGAAAAGGAGGCTGAGGGGAGACCTTCTCGCTCTCTGCAACTCCCTGAAAGGAGGTTGGAGCCAGGGGGGTCGGTCTCTTCTCCCAAGGAACAGGCGACAGGACAAGAGGAAACGGCCTCAAGTTGCGCCAGGGGAGGTTTAGGTTGGCTATTGGGAACCATTTCTTCCCCGAAAGGGCTGTCAGGCCCTGGCACAGGCTGCCCAGGGCAGTGGTGGAGTCCCCATCCCTGGAGGGATTTAAAAGACGTGTAGATGTGGCGCTTGGGGACATGGTTTAGTGGTGGCCTTGGCAGTGTTAGGTTGGACTTGATGATCTTAAGGGTCTTTTCCAACCTAAACAATTCTATAATGCTGTGATTCCATGATTCCCTGTGATAACTAAGGCTGGCCAGCCAGATACCATCTTAAGCACTGGAGAAGTGAGAGACAGAGGGGGGAAAGCCAAATTTGTCTGGAAACAGCAGAGGACAGCTCTAATCCTCAAAATGGGATTCTTGCCCACAAAGTGCTCGGTGGAATGAGAAGGAAGGCAAAGGCATGAAACCAAGAGCGTGAAGCACGCCGGAGCCGTTTGCGTGTTTGGTCAGGCTTCCTGTGCCGCACCACGTGTCGCGCAATCTGGGTGCTTTCCAAGGCTCTGTGAAGTGATGTCGCTGCTGGTTTTTGCTTCCTTTTCTCTCTGCTGGAGTGGGCTGGGACAACATAACTACATATGGACATCTTTGGATAGCAGAGGTCTATGCGGTACTGCTGGTTCTTAACAAATATAGCACGGAAAGGTACCTGCGGTGCTTGGAACGGAAAAGCAACAAGATCTTTATGATCTGCCGGCTTCCGCAGGGAGCATCAGACCAGGCTCTGGAAAGCGCTGTCGTGCACAAGCGAAGCTTTACCCCTGCACCAGACAACCCAACGTAGCTGAACAGATGGTGCTGCAGCCTGATCATTCCAGGAATGTCGTCCCAACCGTTGAATAATTGGTGTGGGGGAGAGCCTCTTCCTCGCTGAGGACCAGATGGGTCTGCTGCGTCTTCTTAGAGGGCATTGCGTTAATGCGAGCATTTAATGAGAGCTGGGCTTCTTCGGCCTGCAGAGGAGGCTGAGAGTGGATCCAACTGTCGTCTTCACCTTCCTAAGGGGGTGATAGTGAAGACAGAACCTGGCTCTTCCATGGATGGCGTACAGGGGAAGGGTGAGAGGCGATGCACAGCTGCACCATGGAGGGCTCTCGATTTAGTCATCTGCAAGGTCTTTGCCTGAAAGTGATCACCCAGAAAGGCTGTGAGATGTCCATCCTTGGAGATCTCAGAATTTGACTGAAAAAGGCCCTGAGCAGGATAACTTTAAAGTTACCTGTACTTGGGGGAGGAAGGGAAGGTGGCCCAGGTGACTTCCAAATGTCCACTCAAGCCTAAAATATTCTAAAACCAGGGAAACAGGACGTTGGGCTGTAACTCCTGTGCTGCAAGCTTTCCATCTCCCGTCTAGAATAAGGACTGAGACCTTGAGAAGGCGTGGGGAGTGTTCTTACTCTTTGGGGGGTTTTATTTTGGGTTTTTTTTTTTGGAAGACGCACACGATTTTCCTTATTTGCAGAAAACATTCTTGTCTTAAATTTCCTTCTCCTTTTCTGCACAGCCTTGCTCCGGTTGGGACGCGGAGGTTTCCTTGTCTCTGGTATGTAGGGACCTCTGGGAAGCTACCGTAATATACGTATCTGAGATTTACAGCAGGGAGCAGCCTTCCTCGTCCGAGCTGACCATCCAGGCCAAGTTTTGAGGACTATCCTATGGTTGTCGCGTTCGCCTGCCGAAGGGTGTGAGCCTCAGGAATCCGCTGCTTCTGCCAGAGGAGTCTCTGGAAACAGCAAATGCTCTCACACCTGCCAAGTCACTCTCTCGTGGTGGGTTATTCGGCTTGGGATGGGGTTTTGCTCTTCGGGCAGGTTTCCTTTTACAAAGTTTGTTCCAAGGACTGGCGACACATAAAAGTGTTTCATTTCATTGCATTGATTTAATGTGATTTGTGTATAAAAGTAGCAATTTTAGGTGAAATGTTATTTATTGACATCCCTGGTTTATTTCTCAAAGTTAAATATCCAAGTTTTAGTCCACAGACCATCAAAAAAACCCCAAGATTATTTCTGGCGTTCTTTTTTTTTTTAAGTTTCAAGGTTATTTAGGCCTGTCTTGCAATTGTTCGGTTTATCCGTAAGGTCAGCTGGGTTTTTTTCCGCTAAGAGAGAGAAAGGAGAATGCAATTTTGCTCACAGGCTTTGCCGCGTACTCTTCGTAAAAATTGACTTTGTCATCTCATCCAAGAGCACTCATGGAAAGTCTTTGAAAACGGCTGCTTTGCTTTGCTCCGGCACTTTTTGGGGGTAGTTTACGTTATAAAAAAGCATAGTGATTGCGCTTGGGGCTGATAGAAATGGGGAGAAGCTTGGGAAACACGGTGCAGAAGCGTACCCTTGCTTTTCAGCTCGTTGTATAAGTAATAAAATAGTTTCCCAGCACCGTGCCCAGTTATTTCCTCGCGCAGGGGCTTTGCGATGTGGCATGAGAAGGTGCGCACACTGGAGGTAGGAATCCGGGACTCTTTAGTACCAGCTTTCATCCAAAGAGGTTAAGCATGTTCTAAGTTGGAGTGCTTTTCTTGTATGCTTTAATCGTATCAGAAATAACAAACTGGATTTCCAGATGGAGCAGGAACGCTTGGTTTCATTGATCCGTCCTGATACCTTTGTCTTCCCTCCCGCATGCATCCACGGCATCTGCATCTTAGATTATAAACTGGTCTAGTCCTGGACTGGGTGTATTTGAACAGCCTCGAAAACCTTGGAAGAAGCTGTCATTAGTGCCTGTGTGAAACCTTCAAGCTCCATAGTTGATATTTAGGGGGATGATTTCTGCAGCATCCTGGGGGAAACTGGCTCAAAATGCAACGAGCGGTCGTGGAGGAGAGATCCATCGGTGGCTCCCAAAGCACGATGCTCTGGATGCGAAGTCTGGATGCTCAGGCTGCAAATTTGCCAGCGGCATAGAATCATCGAATGGTTTGGGTTGGGAGGGACCTTTGAAGGCCATCTAGCCCAACCCCCCTGACATGGGCAGGGACATCCTCAACTAGATCAGGTTGCCCAGAGCCCCATCCAGCCTGACCTGGAGTGTTTCCAGGGATGGGGCATCTCCCACCTATCTGGGCAACCTGTGCCAGGGCCTCACCACCCTCAGTGTGAAAAATGTCTTCCTTATATCTAGTCTAAATCTCCCCTCTTTCAGTTTAAAACCATCACCCCTTGTCCTGTCGCTACAGGCCCTGCTAAAAAGTCTGTCCCCATCTTTCTTATCATCCCCCTTTAGGTACTGAAAGGCTGCAAGAAGGTCTCCCTGGAGCCTTCTCTTCTCCAGGCTGAACAACCCCAACTCTCTCAGCCTGTCCCCATAGCAGAGGGGCTCCAGCCCTCGGATCATCTCCGTGGCCTCCTCTGGCCCCGCTCCAGCAGGTCCATGTCCCCCTTGTGCTGAGGCCCAGAGCTGGAGGCAGCACTGCAGGGGGGTCTCCCCAGAGCGGAGCAGAGGGGCAGAATCCCCTCCCTCGCCCTGCTGGCCACGCTGCTGGGGATGCAGCCCAGGGCACGGTCGGCTTTCTGGGCTGCCAGCGCACAGTGCTGGCTCATGTCCAGCTTTTCATCCCCCAGCACCCCCAAGTCCTTCTCGGCAGGGCTGCTCTCCACCCCTTCCTCTCCCAGCCTGTATCGGTACTGGGGGTTGCCGTGACCCATGTGCAGGACCTTGCACTTGGCCTTGCTGAACCTCATGAGGTTCACATGAGCATGTTGGTTTTGCTGTGCTTCCCTCCACGCCTGTGTCCCGGCGACCATCAGAGATGGCTTTCTTCTCGCTGTCTGGGCTTTTCTGATTTGCGTGGCACAGATGCGCTGGGTTTTGGGGTGCACTTCTGCTGCTGCATTAATTCTAGCTGGCACGATGGCGGCACAGAGGAGAAGCCGATCTCACGGGGCATCTCCTTCAGGTGGTCACAAAGTGTGTGCAACCACTTCGGTTTAATTTTCAACTTTGCTCTTGAAGGCCCTGCGTCCCCTCGGGAGCAGGAGCGGTCCTGGGGGAGGGGGATGATGTAAGGAATCACAGCTGGATGCTCGGGGCTCCGCTGGGAAGGTGCGGACCCGTGTTTCTCCTAGATGGGGAGAAGGTTTGGGGGAAGGGGGAAATGGGGGACAACCTGCTTTTCTAACTCACTTTTAAATCATCCTGGCAGCCTGAATGACAGATTTCACACCAACTGTGCCGAGCGATTGGATTCTGCGCCCGGGCACGAGGCACGCTATCGGAGTGATTTATAACAGCGGAACATATGGCCGGGTTTCGGTGCGGGTAGCAGGCGCTTCCCCTCCGTTTTGCCTCTGCTTTTTGTCCGTGCTTGTGTTTGGAGCAACGATCGAGGCTTTTTGTTTTCCGTCTCTTGTTCTGGTAGTGAAATACAGTGTGTGGAGGGGGGGGGTGGGCAGGGAAGGGGCTTGGGTGGGGAGGAGCAGAAACTCCGACTGGCACACGGATCCAGTGCACGGTTGTCAATTTGCTCCTGCATTTCTGCAAAGGATGGAGGGATTTTGTGCTGGGCCAACCTGCGTGCAGCAACCTTCTCCCCGCTGCTCTGCTTGGGAGGGGGTTCTTCTGCTAAATGAGATTTGCTGTCTAGGGCTACTGTCTTGGTGCTTTCAAGCAACGAGCACTTCATATTTTATAGCATTATCTCCTCGTCCTATAAATATCACCGCATCGCTGTCGGGAAGAGGGGGAGTGCTGCTTCCTAATGTTTTCTTCCTATCGGAGTAGGACCGAGAGGTTATCTGATATTTAGGTGGGAGCAGGCTCTTGCTGGTAATCTCTCTGCCAGGATTCAGAAAGGTCGTCTTGTCTTACAGGCTCTAATTGCTCCAATCGTCGCAGGGATTTTTAGGGTCGAACTCTGCGTTTACAGGATGCAGCAACTGCAACGGTTAAATGGAGTTGACGTCCTGGGAACAAGGATTGCTTGTTTTCATCCCCGGGCTTTCTGCAGCCCCGCTTGGCGTGAGTCATCCCAAGTCACCGTCCCTCCTCCTCCTCCTCCTTCTCCTCCTTCTCCTCCTCCTCGGTTCCTCCCGTTGTCCCGAGCCCAGCCGCGACGGGAAATCAAATGATGTCAGGACCACGACAGGTGGCCGCTTTTTGGCCTCAAAACAGGGCGAATCACCTGCTCGCGAGCAGCTGCCGCTTCCAGCCCCGCTCCGCCGCTGCCGAGGCTCATGCATGAGTTAGGACAAGGTCCTTCTGCCTTGCCCTGAGCAAAAACACCCCGAAGACCCTGCTCGGTATTTGCAAGGCAGGCACTTGACCCCAGCGGAGCTGTGCCAATGTTTAATCTTGCTCTGGCAAGCCCGCAGGGAGGATGCATATTTTTCCCTGTGTGTCAGATCTGGTGTTCGTAGTTCCCCAGTCTTTCGCAGACCTCCGGTTTCTTAAATATTTTGGAGTTCAAAAGCCCAGGGTGCGCTTTCAGACTTGCTTTCCACAACCTGCGGTTAGGATTAGCAAATCTGTGAAAACAACCTTTTCCAGACACCCGTGCAGTGCTAGTTAGTGCTGAAGATAAAATTAGTTTATTGTGGATTATTCCTTGTTCTCTGGCATTATCAAATATTCTCCTTTTCCTCCCAGTGATGTTTGTCATGGGAACTCTTGTGAAAGGCCAAACTTGGCACCGGGGGCCAACCTGGTGTACCGCAGCTGGGAGTTAAATATTTCAGGGTGTGTGTTTACAGGCTTGCAATCCTATGCTGTAAATTGCTTTAACTTCCTCACGTTAAATCTGTAAAATGGCATTAACCTCCTGTGCTCCGACAAAGCTTGAATTCGCAAAGAGAAAGTGTGAAGTTTTACTGCTTTGGTGGAATTTTTGCCCTTTTCTTGCTGCCTTCAGACCCCGATGACTTTGGGGACCCCGCTCTTGCGGCAGCACCGGCATCGCCGTGTGACACCTTGCAGCACGCCGGGCACCTCACGGTCATGAATTTCCTCCTCATTTACGGGCTCGCACATTGTCGCTGCTGTCAGAGTGTCACTGCGGTGAGACTTGCTGCCTGTCCTTTCCTCCACCCAGTACTTGCTGTCCCCGTCCACACTTGGGCTTTTGCCCATCTAGGCTTTACCTTGTTTAGTTTTGCAGCGGTAAATTAAGTCTTTGTCCTTCAGGGTTGGGTCAAACTGAAATTACAGCTGCATGGAAATGAAGTTTTTCTTAAGCAACGAGTTAAAAAAAAATAGTAGTTGAAGGAAAGGGCGCCTTGCACACGTGGTGAGGAGGGTCGGGATTCAGCAGCTGCGACCGTCCGTGCTGGAATGCCTGCCGGCTCCTCTCCCTCGCTGCCCCGCCGCTGCCTGCCCAGCTGCCAGACAAGAGCTCGGCCACTGCCCCGAACCTGGCTTTTTTTTTTCCCCTAGATATGATCAACCCCCATCCTTAGGGATGCTGATCCGCCCGTCCCCAGAGCTGAGGCTATCAGTCATAGATCCATAGGATCATCAAATGGTTTGGGTTGGAAGGGACCTTTAAAGGTCATCGAGTCCAACCCCCTGCCATGGGCAGGGACATCCCCAACTAGATCTGGTTGCCCAGAGCCCCGTCCAGCCTGACCTGGAATGTTTCCAGGGATGGGGCATCTCCCACCTCTCTGGGCAACCTGGGCCAGGGCCTCACCACCCTCAGCGTAAAAAATGTTTCCCTTATCAGTCCTCCATCCACATTGTGGATCTTGGAGCTTGTCCCTTTCTGTTTGTCCTGAAGCAGGTTTTGTGTTGGGGTTTTTTTTTTTCCCCCCTTTAAAAAACAACTTTTAGCTTTAGGGTAGCAGATCTTGCAGGGCTAAGAAATACACAGGACAGGATCGCTGCACCCTGGGATCAAACCGTGACAAACAAGGGACATCCCAGCTTTGGTGCACACAGAAAGCGTCATAGTGGAGTAAACTCTGCAAAAATGGGGAAGAAAAAAAGACCCAGCTTAGCTGAGCTGCATCGGCTCTGCCTGCGCGAGTGGCTCTGCCAGGGCAGCGGCGCAGCTGGGCGCGCAGCCACGGGGAATTTGGGGGAAAAAAAAATAGAACGTGCTTGCCAATATTTTTATAGACTTTGCTGGCTGGGAGCTCGGCTTTGTGGTGTTTGATATACAGCCCCTGATGTGCTTGTTTTCACGGTCTCGGAATTGAAATGGAGGCTCCTGAGATTTGCAGAATTGCTTTTTGCAGAAATTTTGGGGGTGGGAGGTAAGTTTCTGCCTTCAGTTCCGATCACTCCTGATTTTCCTTTAATTGCTACAGGTTGTTGCTTGTTCGTAGGCTTTTGGCAAATGGCTTAAAGTTCAAAGCATTCCACTCAATATTTCACACTTCCAATATTGCGAAGAGATTATTACTATTAATAACACATTAATCATCTTTCCTCTGAAGATTTTGATTGGAAAAGCAAAATAAGATTTATTTATTTTTTAAGAAGCATTAGAGTCAGTGTTGGCAAGTCCCAGTGCTCGGGTAATCTCAGTCTGATTTTTAGAAACTTCAGCACTGAAAATTTGAGTTTGTGAATACAACACTGACACTAAAGTTGTGCTAATGTCTAGACCTGATTTGGGGAGACACATATGGCGTGTTCTTAGAGTGCCAGCACAGATGAAGCCACCATCCAAAATGATCCATCTTCAAGGTGGAAACCATCTGCTACGTTGCTTTCAGGAGATGCAGCTTCACCCGGCACCCACCTCGGTCCCACCTCGGAGGCTGGGCAAGAGCCGCCCTGGAAAACCAACTCTGCTTGTCCCAAAACTGCCCCCCAAGCCCCGGCGCCGGGGCATCTCCGAGTGACTAAGGCGTAAGACAAGTCAGCGTAAGGTGTCTTGCCAGTTGGTCTGGCTGGGAAGACGTGGTTTGGATCCGCTGGTTGGGATCTGGTTTGGCTGGAAACCCATGTGATCTTAGAGATTTAAAAAAAAAAAAGCTCTGGATACTTCATAATAAAGCTTTTCTGCTGGGCTGATGGGTCTTTTGGGTGTTCGGCGGAGGTCTACGATGAATGGAAATGCCTGCAGTAAATGGAAAGCGGCTCGCAAAGCAATGCACGATTGCTCGTGGGCTGCAGCCCGAGCATCCCGGAGAGGCTGCTGCTACCGACCTGGCTGCACGCATGGGTGTCCGGCGTGTCCCGGGCCCTTCTCCGGGAACTGCGCCTGCTCCTTCCCTCTCTAGCTCATCCCCTGGAACCCTCCAGCTCTCCCTGCCCCCCTTTTCGTACGGGCAACGGCAGCAAACGGCTCGGCTGGCTCAGCCCGGTGCTGCTGCCTCTCCCACGCCGCGTGGGCTGAGCCCTCCGGTCCTCAGCAAAGAGGCAATTTGTGTCCTCCTGTCCTCAGCCACCCTGTTTCCTTTAAACCAAAACTTCTTCGAGGCTGATATCCTCGAGACCTTGACCTCTCCAACTTGGTTGAAACAAGCCAACAAGCTAAAAAAGTTATTAGTTGGTGTATGGAGAGATAGAGGATCACATAAGCCTCCGGCTAAAATGCTTGAGCTACTTTGAGGAGGTTGAGGTCAACCCTGCGAATTTGCTGCTTTCATGCAGACACTTGATTCATCTCTGCCTGTTTGTGTTATCTGCTTTCTGGCAGCTTTCTAGACTCTTTTTTTTTTTTTTTTTTTTGGAGTTTAAAGGAGATAACACATAGCTAACGCTCGCGCTGTGAAGTTTGGATTGGGAGCATCGGTGCTCGCCAGAAAGCAGTCGAACTTGTTCCGATAAGAGGGAAAGAAATCGGATCCATCCTATCCTCTTTCTGAAGCTGTCCTTTGAGGCCGTGGGGGTGTTTTTGTGTGCGAGCTGGTGCCTTATCCCTGCGTCCTCTAGGCCAAAAGGGACGTAACGATGCCAAAGGCATCGATGCAAAATGGGACGTTGGGCAATGGGAGGGGTAGAAAAGCTTCGCACGGCTTCTACTCCGCTCTCGGCAGCAAAGATTTCCCCGGGAAGGGGAAAAAATGTCCAGGGCAGAGCAGGGTGATCCTTCCCCCCGCCACCTTGCTGCTTCTGGGGATTTCCTAACCTTGGAATATCCTATTTAATAGCTACCAATGGGCTTGTCCTCCTTGAACTCGTCTAATTCTCCTTTGAACCTATTTATGGGTTTTGGCTGCGTTGCTGAATACATTCCACAGCTTAATTATGTGCTATGAAAAGTAATTTCCTTTAGTTGTCTTTTAAACCGACTGCCTGATAACTCCAGAGCCACCAATAAAGGCATCCTGAAAAAAAAGGAGGAATCGTTTCCTGGTCCTCTTCTCTGCGCTACGTTTTAGGTATGATGTGAAACTGGATTTTCAGCGATGTCTCTGCCGATCTAAAATAGTCTTTGGCTCTGTTTTACGCTCCTGTGGGAATTCTGCGTTCCGGACTGTCCTGGCTACCCTTTCCTAGTGATTTTTAAAGGACTGCCATGGCACGAACGTGCGAGATGTGAGCACTTCTGGGCGGGCTTGCCCGACGACGTGGGCCCTGTCCTGTTTATTCCTTCCCGGTAACCCCTGACACCTGGGATGGGGAAGGTGGCACGTGCAGCGCTTTGGGATTCCTCCGGGATCCTGGCTGACCCTCAGCACCGTCCTACCGCTAAGGCACGGAGACCCTGGACTCGGGACCAGATACCGTCTCGTTATGGCTCATTTCCTCTGGGACATCTTCAAGCTTTTCCTTCTGACATCTCAGTTCGACGTAGTTTATTCATTCAGTTTTATCCTCAAAGAAGAGAGACTTTAATGTGGGAACACCCCTCATATTTGAATTTAGTCTTCCTGCCATGGCCTTATTTTTGGTTGCTTTTTTCCCTCCTCGTTCCTCCACCAGCTATTCCCCACACCCGCTCACATGCCGTTTCCTAGTAGATTCCTTTACTGAAGCTTTACTTTTCTTTTACCGTCTCCATTTTAGTTTAGTTTCTATGGGAACAGAGACAAAGATGGAAATGGAAACTACCGACTCTCGTCTTCCTACGGGGACACGTGTTTTGTATACACAGCACGGCAGCTGAGGGAGGCTGAAGCTCAGGAGGCTGCTTGGCTTCGTCCAACGGGCCCTGCGTAAGCGAGCGGTGGGGTTCGATCAGGCAGTGGGTTACAACACGATGTTGTTATACGCTGCTTTATCCACACTCGGGGGCCGAAAGGCTGGGAAACCTCTATGGGAGCGTCTGCGAGCAGAAATACTTGCGAGGCAGCCTCCTGCCCTCCTGGGGACTGTGCCTTGCTGTTAAGGCTGAGCTCTCCGGTGGTGAATCTCATCCCGAATCTCAGGGATTTAAGTGGGGTATTGCAGCAGGGATGGGTTCTCTGGTTTGGGAGCCCTGAGATGGTGCTCGGTCCAACGCCGGAGAACATCAGACGTCCCTCTTGGGTCTCAGCTCCGGAGTCCCTGCTGGAGTCAGCTCATGGTGGGGAGGAGATGGCACGCTGTGACAGGGCAAGGGGGAATGGTTTTAGACTAAAGGAGGGGAGATATAGGCTAGACATAAGGAAGAAGTTTTTCACGCTGAGGGTGGTGAGGCCCTGGCACAGGTTGCCCAGAGAGGTGGGAGATGCCCCATCCCTGGAAACATTCCAGGTGAGGCTGGACGGGGCTCTGGGCAACCTGATCTAGTTGGGGATGTCCCTGCTCATGGCAGGGGGTTGGACTGGGTGGCCTTCAAAGGTCCCTCCCAACCCAAACCATTCTGTGATTCTACGCTCTCCCTTGATCAGAGGGAGATGCACGTTCCCCTGCCCTGCGTGGGCAAGGCAGCCTCTGCGCACGAAGCAGATCTTCAACAAACGGCAGCGCTTCGGTTTGTTCCTTCTGCGTTCCGCAAGGTTTTTCTCACAGCTCGCCCGTGATTAGGGAACACTAATTTCGTTTGTACTCGCCCTTTGTTGCTTGAGCAGACCTTTGCAAAGAAGCAAAGGCTTATGCAAGGTCTCTGCAGTTCCCATAGTGATTGTAAGATTAATATTTAAAAGCGGCGTTCCAGGTTATCCAGATATCTATTTCTTCAGAAAAGAAAGGAGCTGGCAAGAGCTGTAGTTCCCGGTGTCAAGCTGGCAGAGAGAGCCGGGAGGCTTAGCCCTATGCAAAAATACTCCTCCATGGTTTGGCATCCAGAAGTGCTGAAGAAGAGCCTGGCTAGCTGGGAGCAAGTGGCCCAGGAGCTTTCTCAGAAAGCATTTCAAGTGAACCGCCTGCAGCGATGGCGTATCTAAATACGTGTTGCCCCAGTTTAACCGGGGCCAGGAATTACTTAGTGTCTGTAATTTAGATTGCAAATGACTCCGGAGTTGCAAATCGCATGTTCATATCTCCAGCGAATAAAAGGCACCAGATGACTTAGGGGAAATTTGGTCCAGACCCGGTCGGTTCTGTCGTGCCGCGGTGCCCCTGCGTGCGTGCGTTACCTCTTCCAGAGCAGCTGGGTGAGCAGGGGCGTCCAAAACAGCATGTCTCAAACCTGGCTCGCTGGCGATCTGCAGAAGAGCCAGCAATCTGCAGCCTCCTGCCGCTTGTTTTTCAGCTGCCAAATTCCCTCCAGACGACTAAAATACCCGACGGTTTTCCATGCAGCGCTGTCGTCAGGCTTTAAACGGCAAAGGGGATGGCTGGGATGATGCAGCACTGAGCGAAAGGTGTTTGAGATGCCTGTAGCCACCCCCCACGCAGCAGGAAAAAGGACCCTCAAAGCTTTTTTAATGTATGGTGTAGCAGGCTGGTGTTGAAAAGAAAAAGATCCGGCTTGTTTCAAGGTTTAAACTTTTAAACTAAAAGAGGGTAGGTTTAGATGGGACATAAGGAAGAAGTTTTTCACACTGAGCGTGGTGAGGCCCTGGCACAGGTTGCCCAGAGAGGTGGGAGATGCCCCATCCCTGGAAACATTCCAGGTCAGGCTGGACGGGGCTCTGGGCAACCTGATCTAGTTGAGGATGTCCCTGCTCATTGGAGGGGGGTTGGACTAGGTGGCCTTTAAAGGTCCCTTCCAACCCAAACCATTCCATGATTCTATGAAACATAGCGATTCAGTGCCGTTAAACTGAAAATCGTTCTCCCCACGCTTGCTTGCTAGGTGGCATCTCGTCTTTTCCCAAGCAAGTCGCTTGGGCTCCCCAGCTCTGCCTCGATTCTTTCCGTCCCTGGAGCTGCCCTTGTTCGCTGGAGGGCATGAAGGAGAAAAAGTCCAGGCTTGCTGGGGATCACTTATTTACGCTCATTTTCCCCGTCCTTTTTTTTGGTGCAAGCTGAGCCGTGCTGCCAGAGAGGGAGTATGAGATTTTTTTTTTTTTTTTTTTTTTTAATTTCTGAACAGAGTAGGTGGTTGTTGTGCAACTCGGAGAAGTTATTTATACATTTCTGTACTCTGTCCCTATCTTGCAGTGTGCTTTCCTCCTCCAGCGCGGCCGTGGGCGGAGAACTGCAGCTCCATTTCTTCCTGGAACGTCTTTTTTGTTCACTTTATTACCAGAAACAAAAGCTGGAGGTACCGAGTCAGACTTACGAGCCTGGGGGCAAGAGTTTCATCTTCTCTTTCACGTCTTTCCAAGACATTGATCACTCTGGCTTTGGACCCAAAAATATCTTCTAGGGCAGTAATTTTTCAGCAGGGGTGTGCAGACTGCCGGAGACGTAGGAGGCCTGGGGTTTGTGGAGGTTGGCACACGAAGCCGTCTTATCCACAGCGTCCCACTGCTCGAGGAACGCCTCTCCTTCATACAAACGGTCCCAAGAACCTGTAGGCAGGATCAGGACTCGCTGCCTCACTCTCATTAACGAGCCTCTGTCGTGGTACTAATTGCTTGAAGCTTCCTCTGAAGGTGAAGGGTGTGTGCGCGTGGAGGGGGATGCTTCTCGGTGCGGGTCAGCACTTCTTGGTGTAAAAACTGGCACTCTCCCACAGGCAAGAAGTAATTTGGGGTAGTCGGGTCCCAGTGTCTGGGAGACTGAAGATGACAACTCCAGTGGAAGGGCTTGATGCCCTGCAGAGCTCGAACTTAGAATCATAGACTCATTTAGGTTGGAAAAGACCCTTAAGATCATTGAGTCCAACTGTTCACCCCCACTACCAAGTCCCCCACTAAACCATGTCCACCTCTCCTTGTCGGAGAACGCAGTAGAATCATAGAATAATAGAGTCATGGAAGGGTTTGGGTTGGAAGAGACCTTAAAGATCATCTAGGTCCAACCCCCCTGCCATGGGCAGGCACACCTTCCACTAGACCAGGTTGCTCAAAGCCCCGTCCAACCTGTCCTTGAAATGAAATGTTCTGTTAACTTCGGGGCAGTGTAGCTCGTATCAGGCTCTAAAAAACTGAAACCCAGTCTGACTTCCGATCTGATAAATACCAAACGCCTGAGAATTGCGTTGAGTGGAACAGGCTTTGACACTCGTAGAAAGGCTTCCTTAGTGTTCTCCCCTGAAGACCACCAGAGAGGTGGTAGATGCCCCATCCCTGGAAACATTCCAGGTCAGGCTGGACGAGGCTCTGGGCAACCTGATCTAGTTGAGGATGTCCCTGCTCATGGCAGGGGGTTGGACTAGATGGCCTTGAAAGGTCCCTTCCCACCCAAACTATTCGATGATTCTATGAAGCTCATCATCTGGTCTGGAAGGAGACGGTAAGAGGAGAGTGATGAACCTCCCGCTTGCAGTGGTCTGCTGGGAGCGTAGGAGAGACTTGCCCCAGAAAAGTCTAGTTTGTGCCAGTCTTCATCCTTCAAACGGGGGACCACTGGAGGCAGAGCGGTGACAGTCTGGTTGGGACCACGCTGGGCCATGATTATGGATGATGGGTTAGTCCGAGACTACATCTGAGCCCCTGCGGCCCCTTAAGGAGCTCCTGAGCATCCTTGTGGTGGCCTTCAACACCCAACAGCGGTCTGGAGCGAGCTCTGCATCCCCGTCACGTCCTTGTCATCTTGGTTCTTCGCTGCTTTTCCGTTTCTTACATGAGCTTGAAATTTCTGGCACTTTGCTCTTATGCTTTTTTTTTTTTTTTCCCTCCGTAGTTCCTTTCCATCCCACCTACTCAGGTAAATGAGAAATGTTTTTTCATAGAAAAGAATACGGTTTGAATCCGGAGATGGTGTCAGCGGTCAGTAAGCGCTTGAGGACATGGTTGCATGCAAAAAGTTCAAAATTTTGAGATTTACTGATTATATTCAGAGGACAGATCTGAAAAAGTCACTTGGGTTTTTTGAGAGCCGTCTCTGAGGTGCCAACGCTGTAAGTTTAGGAAACAGTTTCTCTATAATTGATGTTTTTAAGACAAAAATCAATCCTCTAAAAGCAGCGGTTTGATTCCATGAATTCGAAAGCACACAGCTTTTGATCTTGTTTGATGCATAAAGCAGGTCAGGTGAGAACGGTCATCACCAGCTGCACGTACCCACCACTCCTGCATCTCGTGACACCTCAACGTGTAGGTTGTGCTGGTGCCTTTCGAACTGGTGGAGATCTCTGGATACAGCGGGTACGTTTGGGTCTACCCATAGAATCATCGAATGGTTTGGGTTGGAAGGGACCTTTCAAGGTCATCCACTCCAGCCCCCTGCCATGAGCAGGGACATCCTCAACTAGATCAGGTTGCCCAGAGCCCCGTCCAGCCTCACCTGGAATGTTTCCAGGGATGGGGCATCTCCCACCTCTCTGGGCGACCTGGCAGCCTCGATAGGCTCCATCGATCTGTATGGGCAGAGGGGGGAATGGCACACAAAATCAGAGCTCAGGATCCAGCCCGATACTCCGGCAGCTCCTGGCCTTGATCCGTAGCTGCATAAATACCCCGAACCTCGCAGCTTGTAAGGATCTGGAAAGAAATCCAGCGCGTGACTGCCAGCAGCGCTGCATCCCCTGCTAGGCAGTAGCTATTTCAGGACAGTGGGAGAAAACAAAGACCTCTGCTCCGTCCTGACACGTATCTGCAGTGACTTCAGCGAAGGGGAAAGTGCTGACAAGGCAGAGACTGAACTCTAAAGCCACCTTAGGAAAGAATAAACTTTTCTATCAAAGCGAATCAGTTGTCTGTTGGCCTGAGTCTTTGCTCATCCCTTTCAAATAAAATTTAAAAAGGAAAATCCAGCTCCGGCAGGCAAGAGCCGTCGGCTGCGTGTATTAATGCCGCGCTGCTTTGATGGAGAAGGGATCTGACTTTCTTTGCAATGTCAGGGGAAGGTCACCAGGCTGAACGCGGCGAACATTAGACGTGATGTAACTATCGCAGCGCCAGTCGACGGCAGGAATTTTACAGCACGGGGCACATGATGGGGCTGTCAGGAGAAGTTCATACGCGTTGGGTTTGCAGGTAGCAGGGGTTCCGTTCCCACATCGGGAGAGCGGGATCTCGAACCTTACGGCTTGGAAAAAGAGAAGCAAAACTTCCATTTGATAGGGATTGGCAGGGAAAGGGAGCGGAGATGCTGGCGGCGAGGCTCTCCCGCCGGCTGATGCGCTCGCGATTTCCAGGAGTGATAAGAAATAAGAAATTTTTTACGCTGAGGGTGGTGAGGCCCTGGCACAGGTTGCCCAGAGAAGTGGGAGATGCCCCATCCCTGGAAACATTCCAGGTCAGGCTGGACGGGGCTCTGGGCAACCTGATCTAGTTGGGGATGTCCCTGCTCATGGCAGGGGGGTTGGACTGGATGGCCTTGAAAGGTCCCTTCCAACCCAAACCAGTCTGTGATTCTATAAAACTTCAGTGAACTTATTAGCATGAAAAAGCAGCGAAACTCTGGTGTCGCACCAGCCGTGGCCGGTTGGGGTTGTTCCTCCAAAAGCATCATTAACACAAGCAGCTTCTTTGTCAGGAGAAGCAGCTCTGAAGGCCGCGCAAACAGAAGAGCCTTTCTCTGGACGCTGTTTGTGATGAAGAGCTTTCTCCCTGCCTCGCTCAGCAGTTTGCAGGCTGGTGACCCAGGGACCACGTGGCGTATCGATCGGTGGGCGCGTGAGGAGCTTGTGCATCTCAGCTACGAAACAAATCCATCGTGCCCTGATGCAGGACTGTGCAGACAGCTGAGCGGGCGCCGATCCAGCTGCACGGCCCCACGAAAGCTTGTGCCAAGCGATGGAGCCAGCAGGAGCGTTAGGTGATGGTTTTGTGGTCTCCTGAAACAGCTGTAGGTTTGGGGATGGTCGCTGGATGGTGCCTGTGCACGGAGACCTGCAGAACCTGGGTCCGCCTGGGCCGTGCTGGTGGGCCAGCTGCTCCAGGGATGGGCCAAGATCAGGATCTGCTCTGGGGAGTGCAGAAATGGGAGAAACTCTAAGGATGGGGATGTCAATATGTTTAAAAAGGGAGTCGGGGGTCATTAATTGAGTTCAGAGGTCCTAAACGAGAGTTGCCCCTTCCCCCTTGTCCAGAAGTGCATTGTCGCAATGGTTTCTTGAGCCATTAATGCCTGATTTCTTAGCACCAAAATCATGGTCGCTACCCAAAAGTCGTGGATTCTAGGTTTTGACACACGCAAACCATTTTATGCACCTGGGTCAGGGCATTCCTAAGCACAAATACAGGCTGGGGGATGAAGGGATCGAGAGCAGCCCTGCCGAGAAGGACTTGGGGGATGAAAAGCTGGACATGACCCAGCAACGTGTGCTGGCAGCCCAGAAAGCCACCCGTGCCCTGGGCTGCATCCCCAGCAGCGTGGCCAGCAGGGCGAGGGAGGGGATTCTGCCCCTCTGCTCCGCTCTGGGGAGACCCCCCCTGCAGTGCTGCCTCCAGCTCTGGGCCTCAGCACAAGGAGGACACAGACCTGCTGGAGCGGGGCCAGAGGAGGCCACGGAGATGATCCGAGGGCTGGAGCCCCTCTGCTATGGAGACAGGCTGAGAGAGTTGGGGTTGTTCAGCCTGGAGAAGAGAAGGCTCCGGGGAGACCTTCTTGCGGCCTTTCAGTACCTAAAGGGGCTTCTAAGAAAGAGGGGACAGGCTTTTTAGCAGGGCCTGTAGTGACAGGACCAGGGGTGATGGTTTTAAACTGAAAGAGGGGAGGTTCAGACTAGATCTAAGGAAGAAATGTTTCCTCTGAGTGTGGTGAGGCCCTGGCACAGGTTGCCCAGAGAGGTGGGAGATGCCCCATCCCTGGAAACATTCCAGGTCAGGCTGGACAGGACTCTGGGCAACCTGATCGAATGGGGGATGTCCCAACCCCATGGCAGGGGGGTTGGACTAGATGACCTTCAAAGGTCCCCAACCCAAACCACAATTCCATGATTCCGTGCCCATTGAGCTATAGCAACTGCTCTTCTACCCCCGTGTAGAAGACGTGGTGATGTGGTTCAGCCTAGTTCCCTGCGGGGGAGGTGAAATGAAGTTATTTTGTGACCATCACAGAAGAGATTTGCCCAAGGACCAGTACTGTGGTGTGGTGGATGCAGGACAACCAGAGTCAAGCTACCACGTAGTTGTCTTGCCGTTTGGGGGAGCATGCCCGCTTTTGGGGCTCAGCATGACTCCCTAGGCAGGAGGAGGGAGGGCGAGGACGGGCGTGCACGGCCAGCTCAGCGATTTCATGGTTTGGCTTTCCCGGGGAGCAAAGAGCGGAGAAGCAGAAGCTGTTTGCCTGGTCCCTGCGGGCTCGCTAAGGATCCCCTGTCGGCCAGCTCTCGTGGCACGTTGCTTCTCCCTTTAACAACTCCCCGGCTCAGCACCTGCACCCCAAGCAGGTAACTCCTGCTCGGTGGGAAAGGCTGGATTGGGGTTTTTTTGGTGGCTCCATCCCACTCAAAGCTTTTCTGCCAGCTCCAGCTGCCGCAGCAAGAAGCTCTGCTCCTTTGGTAGCCTGCCCTGATTTTTTTCAAGCTGCCTGCATCTGTCAGGCCAGTTAGCAAAGAAGTATTACACCTTCCAGGTTAATGATGTGTTTTCGTAAAAATTTTCATTGGCACTGAAATTACTAGTGCAGAAACAAGCCCCAGCTCCCAAACACTTTGATATTCTGCTGTTATCTACCTACGGTTAACACTGTTTTATTGCTGACGCTCAGCAGTTCTGCATCTGCGCTGTGCCTGCGTTCCTCAGCCCGGGCTTTCTAAGGCTTGGCACCAAGGAACTGTCTTCTTCTGGTGGCTTAAACGAGTTTTTTTAAGTAAAATATTCCTGCAAAATAACACGTGCGTAATAAACCGAGTTGTCCTGCTCAGAGCCAAGGTGTTTAAGAATCAAAGCAACATCGTATAGATTATATTATAGATCATAGATCATCCCTGGAAACATTCCAGGTCAGGCTGGATGGGGCTCTGAGCAACCTGATCTAGTTGAGGATGTCCCTGCTCATGGCAGGGGGGTTGGAGTAGATGGCCTTGAAAGGTCCCTCCCAACCCAAACCATTCTGTGATTAATTTAGTTTTTATTTTAAGAGTGGGAATGAGATGGGCATGGTATTCTTTGTGGGATTGTGCGCTAACGGGGGGATTTTGGTTCTTGCACATGTTTGGTTCTGAAGCACCACCGTGCCGAAGCGATCACCGGGGGGTGAGAGATGTAGCTACTACAGGAGCAGAGCGCCTCGGGTGCTTTAGAGCTTCTCCCACGTGCCTTGCTCTCACTCTTCTAAGGTAGGCTTGGGCCAGGTCTCCAAAACCTCACCAAGGAGTGGGAATTGGAATTGCTGTTGCTGTGTTAACCTGACGCCTCAGGTCTGGGTAAAGCTGATGTTGCTTGAGCCTCCTGGGCGTAGTTTGCTCCTTCTTGGAGGGTTCAAGAGTTAAAAAAAAAAAAAAACACTCCAGCTTCTTCCCCCTCCAGTGACACGGGAGGTCCTTGCGCTGAGCCGCTTCCTTCTGACCGAGACGCCCGCCGAATCGATGCGGGCTTCTGACCCCATTACGCTCTGACAGAGAAAGATGCTTGCTCGGCTGTTTTTCCCCTTGTAACTGCAGTTATCAATAAATTCCAAGTCATTTTAAGGGTAAAATACTTTGAAATGTAAGCTTCTCCCAATCGGATTGGCTCATGGCGTTAATTGCTGTGGTGTCAGGAGGGATACGGAGGAAGCTTTCTGGAGTGATGTCGGGATGAGGCGTGGGTGATATTGAGCGGTGGGTCACTCAGCAAGCAACACCCAAGTTGCCCAAGGGCCTCCGTGGCTCTCTGAGGCCACATTGACCTGAATGATACAAATTCTGGCTCGTTAAAACCCAACTTCTGGCCCAGCACGAGCCCTCTGATGGCCCCCACGCCTTGGGGTTGTTGTTACGAACCGTTGTTCATCGTCACAGCCTGAACCTCGCAGGCGTGGGAGGTTCATCGTCCCGCGCGCGCCCGTGGTCCATCAGGAGGATGCTCTTGCGCTCGTTGCACGAGTAGGTGACCAACAGCATCCCCCGAGCATCCCTTCAGCATTCCCTACATTCAGCCCCCCCCCAAAAAAAGGGGTTTCCAAGGAGATGGCATTGCCGTGCGTTAAATGCGCAGCAACTGGTGCCACGACAATGAAACCGATGGGGCGCGTGGTGGAAACAACTGAGAAAGATGAGTCGGAGGACGTGAACAGCGGGATGTCCTTGCAGGGTTTCTACAGCAACGAGGCGAGGCGGGTGTTTGTTCTCTCCCGGCTTTCTCACCGCGTCTCCGATCCCGCGTTGCTCTGGGTTGGAGGAGGGAATACATGGCATCGTCGCTGTCGGACCGAACCTCCTTCCTAGGGAAGCTCAGGGTGAGGATCCTCTCCTTAAATAGCAAAATAAGGCGTCTGCGACTTGAAGTTCAGTTGAATTCTCGTGGGCTTTTGAATAAAGTTACGAAGTTAAACTGAGTCCAGGGTTCATTTCAGCTGGCTTTGTATTTTCAGAAATCTAACGCGAGCATCAGCTGGGCTCCTTTTCTGGGCAGTGCAGGGAAAAAAATGGATTTTGGGTGAGTCTCGGGGCTTTTTGGAGCCTTTCCTTTATGATGAGGCGAGGTTTTCTCGGCAGCACCGTGAGTCTGAGGCTCCCTGGGCACCTTCCACTCTCCTGCATCAGTTACAAATCCCTTTAACCCAACAGCAATAAGGTCTGCACAGTCTTGGACCGTACTCAACGGGCTGTTTAAATTCAGATTACTGCCCCGCACAGTGCTGTGGTGAGATAGGTCCGAGTCTATTTGGCTACCGGAGCTTGCAGCAGACTTCTCTCCTACCCATCAAGGAGGTTTTTTGGCCGATGCAGTAAATAACGATGGTAATTCTGCGCCAAGACTACATCTGGTACCCAGATGAGTTGTGCTGACCCTACGGCAGCAGCACGTTGCACGCCTACCTGTTCTCCCCGCTGCTGGCCTCGTACCTGGGAAATACTCTGTGTGGACCCTATTTTGGGGCAAATACTCAGGAATTTTAGCCCTGAGGTTTGCACTTCTAGAGGAAAAAAATGCTACATGAGAGGTTTTTTGCAAAACTGAAGATAGGGTTTGGAACAAGACATGCCTTGAGCAGAGCCCTGTCTCCTCGTCCTGGGGGTTTTCTTCTCCGAATTTGCTGTTGCAGGGGTACATCAGGTTCCCTGTCTGTGCCGCAGATCCAGCCGCTCCAGACACGGGGGGTTGGTTTGACTTTCAGGCAGGTGAATCTCAGATTTCTGTTGTTCTCCCTTTCTGCTGCCCAGCGCAGGGCCGAGGGTGGCCCATGGCTATTGATCCTCCGCTTTGCGAAGGTGCAGCGTATTGAGCTGCTTGAGTTGATGAATTACCCCAGTAAATTAAAAGACTGGGGAGAAAGGAGAAATGTGAACACTAAATTTCCTTCTTCTCCAGCAGCAGGGAAAATAATGATGCAGAGGGAGAGGGAGGACCTCTAGCCCAGACACAGCCCGGCGTTATTAAGCTGGTAATTCACAGTGAAAACCAAGAGGAAATTAAGGGCTTTAGGACAAAAGGTCCTACATTTCCTTAACGTACTAACTTTTTCTTTTGAGGTGCTGCAGGCTTTTACCTTGGCTGGTTTATAGCCCGTGACGATCCAGTTCCGTCAGGTCCAAACAGGCCTTCATCTTTTTCAACCTTCATGGGGCTATTTTTATTCTATCCTCGTCTATCCTATCCTATCCTATCCTATCCTATCCTATCCTATTTCTTCTCTTCTCTTCTCTTCTCTTCTCTTCTCTTCTCTTCTCTTCTCTTCTCTTCTCTTCCCTTCCCTTCCCTTCCCTTCCCTTCCCTTCCCTTCCCTTCTCTCCTAGTTTAGTCTAGTCTAGTCTAGTCCAGTCTACTCTATTTTTGCTTCCCTGTGATAACTGTGGAGCGCTTGAGCTCTCGTCTCACCCTAGAGAAGCCCTGGGTGAAGGACTTTTTATTCCTCCCTGGTGCAGATAGCCCAGTATCTTCTTGGTAGGAAGATCCAAAGCCGTGCTGAAGCAGCTGCCCTTAACCCCGTGGAGGTTATTTTAAACCAAGGCGGGCAAAGAGAAGCGTTAAAACTGGGAGCCGAGTGCTGATGTCGATCTAGGGCCAAGATCATTTCAATGGAAGGTGCTGGGTTGGTGCATCCTGCTCAGACACGAATTAAAGCCTTCAGTGGAAACCTGGAGGAAATATTTAACTCTGCAAAGCTTGAGTTGGCCTCCGGCTCTACCGTCGTGCTGCATTAAGGCTGCTCGCTAGGTCTGAGTTTTGCAGAATGAGACGAGGCATGGTGTAGGATTTCCACTTCTCCGAGTGCTTTTAGTCTCTGTTCTGCAAGGAAAGGCTTAACTGCAGTTTTTTCTCTCTATGCCAAGAAGAGGTGGAGATGTTTTCAGCGCTTAGGTATGTGTGTTCAAAGCTGGGAACCCCTGGCACCTGAAAAGCCCGCTCCTTTTTTTCAATCCAGCGGTTTAAATCGAGTTGGAAGATGAGCTGGACCAGCCAGAGGGCTTGGGGCCAGGCTGCCGGCCTCTCCGGCTGCCGGCGGGCACGTAAGCGTCCCCCCGAGGGCTTTTTTCCTTGCGAGTGCTTGAGCAAATTGGGCATTTCTGAAAAGCCCGCAAGGGACTCGCTCCCAGTGAAAGGCGGCGAGATGCCGTCCGTCACTGGTCTGACTCACGGAACGTGCCAGCTTTAAATGCCACCGTGTTTGATAAGCTCCGCTTAGCACGCTGGGGGCTTTTGTTTTCCCCTTATCTTTTTCTATACCTTTCTTAACAGACTTGTAAATGCAGACGAGGATGAATTCCAAGGAAGAAATTTTAGTTAATACGAACATCCCTCGTATCTTTTTACATAAGCCCACACAAAAGGAAGAATTTGAATAAGACAGGGCTGCCCAAAAGCCTCGGGTATCCCCTGGATTAGCAAAAGGTGACACTTGCAGTGTTTGGGGTAATCTGAAAAATCACTTAAATTGTCTGTTCTTTGGGATTACGCTTGTTTTAATCCTCTTTTGCGTTTCTATGCTCCATTTACTGCTTTATGATTTCAGTACCCCCTTTGCTGTGTTTCAGAGTGAGCTGGGTCGCCGTGTTGGGCTGATGGTGCCTGGCCTGTAGCTCGGCAGGGGATGGGGCGATGGGAGGAAGCTTAAACCACATTTTCTGCTCCGTGTTTTAGTGATGAGCTCCATACTCTATGCAGAGACCAACGGGAGACTGACTCCTGATTTAATTAAGGGGCACAGAGGGCACCGAGCAGCGCGTAGCTGAGCTCTTCTCCCCGGGATCCGGAGATAGGACGTGTGGGAACAGTTCAAAGCTGCACCAGGGGACGTTTAGACTGGACATTAGGAAGGATTTCTTTACCGAGAGGGTGGTCAAACACTGGAAGAGGCTTCCTGGAGAGGTGGTCGATGCCCCCAGCCTGTCAGTGTTTAAGAGGCACTTGGACAATGCTCGTAATGATATGCTTTAACTTTTGGTCAGCCCTGAAGCGGTCAGGCAGTGGGACTAGATGGTCACTGTGGGTCCCTTCCAACTGAAATAGTCTATTCTATTCCATTCCATTCTATTCCATTCCATTCCATTCCATTCCATTCCATTCCATTCCATTCCATTCCATTCCATTCCATTCCATCTATGCCAGTCTTTTCTCTCTTCTCTTCTCTTCTCTTCTCTTCTCTTCTCTCTCTTCTCTTCTCTTCTCTCTTCTCTTCTCTTTCTCTTCTCTTCTCTCTCTCTCTTCTCTCTTCTCTCTCTCTTCTCTCCTCTCTTCTCTCTTCTCTTCTCTCTCTTCTCCTCTCTCTCTTCCCTTTCCCTTCCTTCCCTTCCCTTCTCTCCTCTCCTCTCTCCCTCTCCTCTCCTCTCCTCTCCTCTCCTCTCCTCTCCTCTCCCTCTCCTCTCTCTCTCCCCCTCTCTCCCTCTCCACTCCCCCTCTCCCTCCCTCCTTCCCTTCCCTTCCTTCCTCCCTTCCCCCTCCTCTCCCTTCCCTCCTCTCTTCCTCTCCCTCTCCCTCCCTTCCCCTTCCCTCTCCTCTTCCTCTCCCTCCTCTTCCTCCCTCCTCCTCCTCCTCCCCTCTCTCCTCCTCTCCTCCCCTCCTCCCCTCTCCTTCCTTCTCCTCTCTCCTCTCCCTCTCCTCTTCCTCTCTCTTCCTTCTCTTCTCCCCTTCCTTCCCTTCCCTTCCTTTCCCTCCCCCCTTCCCTCCCTTCCTTTCCCTTCCCTCCCTTCCCTTCCCTTCCCTCCCTTCCCATTTCCCCTCCCCTTCCCCTTCCCTCTCCTCTCCTCTCCTCTCCTCTCCTCTCCTCTCCTCTCCTCTCCTCTCCTCTCCCTCCGCACGGAGCCCAGGACACAGTCAGGTCTGTTCGGTCCTCGCTGGCTCCATCCCTCCTGCTGTTGGGTTTCGGTGTTGATGCAGCCTGTGGTTATCGCCGAGTCGAGGTGTGTCGGGGCGGGTGGTTTGGGGAAGGTGCCGGGGGTGGGACGCCTGCGTCGGGGAGCTGGCGCCTTCGCCTGGTGTCGAAATCGAGACGGAGGGCCGGGGTGTTGGCAGAGCCGCGCAGGAGCCCGGCGCTGGCACACCGGGGTTTGTGCCGGGGAGCAGCGCTGCTCCGGCTGGGCTGAAGGGGCTTGAAGCCATCGTCTGCGAGTCTTGCGTGGGCAAATGCTGCCGGGCGGCAGCGCAGAGCTGCGGGGTGCTCTGGCAGAAGAAATAAATTCATTGCCAGGCTGGTGCCTCCGCCTGGGCTTTGTCCCTCCGGTCTCTTGCCTCCCCCCTGCCCTTCTCTGCCGACGTCGCGCCGAGCACGCTGCAGCTGCCGGGTCTGTGCCCCGAAGAGTTCAGACTGTAAAACAGAGCAGAGGGCTCGGGGTGGAGGCCGTGAGCCGGGGCGGACGCTGGGGTGCTGTAACCCGGGCGAGTGTTTCAGCTGGCTTGCAGACTTGCTGCGTTCCCCCGGGAGTCCCTGCTCTGCAGCCCTTTGCAAATACTCTGTTTGGTGTCACTATTCCTGCAGGACTCGGCCTCGATGGGGGAGGAAGAAAGAGTTGCTGTCCTCACCCAAGCTGCTCTTCCTCGCCATCCTGCCTCCCCAGATGCCGCGAGCACTCGCAGCAGGCGTTGAATCATAGAATCACAGGGTGGTTTGGGTTGGAAGGGACCTTCAAAGATCATCTAGTTGAAGTCTCTTTCTCTCTCTGCTTGTTCTCCTTCAGGCTGGAATGGGTGGAAATCATCGAGCCTCGAACCCGGGAGCGCATGTACGCCAACCTCATCACGGGGGAGTGCGTGTGGGACCCTCCCGCCGGGGTGCGGATCAAACGCACGAATGAAAACCAGTGGTGGGAGCTCTTCGACCCCAACACCTCCCGTTTCTACTACTACAATGCCACCACGCAGAGGACAGTGTGGCACCGGCCACAGAACTGCGATATCATCCCTCTGGCCAAGCTGCAGACCCTGAAGCAGAACACGGAGTCGCCGAGGGCTTCCACGGAGAACAGCCCCGGGAGGAGCAGCAATGTCAGCAGGGAGGGCAGCACCAGCTCCTCGCTGGAGCAGGAGCTGGAGGGCAGCGAGAAGGTGCAGGAGCAGAGGTCGAGCCGTCAGTCAACCCAGTATGCTGTAGTGAAAGAAGAAACGGAAAGGTAAAAGCAAGGCTGGCTCTGCCGGCACATCACAGCCGCGTGCGACTGAGCTCGGGGATGGGCTGGTGCAATAAAACAGCGAGGTCAGATGCCCTGATAGTCTCCCAGCGCTGAGGCAGAGCAGAGAGCAGAGCCCTTGTCCTGCAGCTCTGTATTTCTGTGGTGGAGAGGTGTTTTACGGACGGCTCCTCTAGCTAGATCGCTCATGGGTCTGGGCACCGAGTCTTAGAGAGCGGGTTTGCTCCTCCCTAAAACAATCGTAGGAGGAAGACGTGTAAGCACCTGCGCAAGGTGTTTCTCCTTGTTAGGGGCAACTTAGATGTTCCCTCCGGAAAGGTACATTAAAGAAGTAGTTTCTGAGATACATGGGTTTAGAGAGTGGCGTGGTTTTAAATGCTTTCCCTGGATCAGATCTCCTTGATAAGGCAGCATGATTCATGCTGCAACCACGGGTTGTCCCGCTGGTCTGCGGAGCTCCTGGCAGCGATGATTTAAAGGATCTCTTGTAAAGGAGAAGCTTCACACTGAACAGTGCGTTAGCGCTCAGTTTCTAAGGTCCGGCTGCGTACGGGCAACATACCGAGACGTCTGCATTGCTGCTCTGCGCGCTCTGTTTCATGCTTTTATGGCTTGCAAGCTGCAAATCAGGCGGTTCATTACTTCATATATCTGTATTCTCTTCAGCGATGCCTCTTAGAGTGTGAGTAACCGAACAGTGTCACCGGCAAGCAATCAGCAGCGCAATTTCTGCTCGCAACTAGTTCTGCTTCCTTACAGCTGGCGCACAGAAACTGCGGCTGGGTGATCTCATGGCCACGCAGGATGGGAACAGGAACTCCCGGCTCAGCAAACGCTTTCATGTGGGACCTCAGACGCAGCCTTGCCTCCGCGCGTCTAGCCCGTGAGGGTAGGCTTAATCTCCCCGAGCTCTTGGAAGATCCTCTGATAAAATCGCTGAGCGTGGGGAGGGCATCTTTCCTCGCAAGGCAGGTGGTGTCGGGAGAGGTGGATAGTTTTGATGTTCAGTCGCGGGGATGCCGGGTGAGCTGGCTGTCGTTCGCTGCAGGCTGCCCACGGTGGCCAGGTCGAGCTGGGTCTGTTCAGGGTACGCTGCCGGCTATTTAAGCCAGTCTTTGCTTGCCCATCCCCCAAGATACCGAGCCCTGAGCTTCGATAGGACAAGGGGCGATGGTTTTAAACTGAAAGAGGGGAGATTCAGGCTAGACATAATGAAGCACCCTGCCACCTCTCCAGGCAACCTGTGCCAGTGTCTCACCACCCTCATTGTAAGAAATTTCTTCCTTAGATCTAATCTGAATCTCCCCTCTTTCAGTTTAAAACCATCCCCCCTTGTCCTGTCACTACAGGCCCTGCTAAAAGTCTCTCTCCATCTTTCCTATGAGCCCCCTTTAAGCACTGAAAGGCCGCAAGAAGGTCTCCCCGGAGCCTTCTCTTCTCCAGGCTGAACAACCCCAACTCTCTCAGCCTGTCCCCATAGCAGAGATGCTCCAGCCCTCGGATCATCTCCGTGGCCTCCTCTGGCCCCGCTTCAGCAGGTCCATGTCCTTCTTGTGCTGAGGCCCCAGAGCTGGAGGCAGCACTGCAGGGGGGTCTCCCCAGAGCGGAGCAGAGGGGCAGAATCCCCCCCCTCGCCCTGCTGGCCACACTGCTGGGGATGCAGCCCAGGACACGGTTGGTGACGCAGGAGCTTGTTCCCGAAGCAGCGTGAAGGGTTAACGGGGATCGAGCGGGTGGGTTTTAATCTCCCTGGGCTTCGCTGCAGGATCAGTGGCTTCCCGGGGGGAGGCCCATTCCCCGTAGCGCCTGCACGCAGCAGCCAGCGTGGACACTGCAGGTCACTAATCCTTTGTGTCCTCCACCCACACGTTCTCCCTCCTTTTCCAGTGCTTGGGCTGGGCAGGTGTATTTTGGGATGCAAAGCTGCTGGGTAGGTGGGAGGAGGGATGACTGCACCTGGGCTCTCAAATAGAAAGGCTTAACCCGTGGAAACCTTCTACTGGCTTTGCTGGTGGAGGAGAGCAAGCCAGCCCAGGGGTGGATCTGCTCCTGGCTGCTGGAGGGCTCTGTGTCCTTGCAGCCCCGGCGATTCGTAGCCTTGGCCTTGCCAGGGGCCAGCACAGAGCAGATACCAGGTCTCCCAGCTTTAAAAATAAAATAAAAATTAAAAAAAAAACCAGATGCCACTAGAGGGAGCAGATATTCCTGCTCAGTGGACAGTTTCCACCTGCATCCCTGGAGGTGACACAACGGTCCTGTCCCTTCAGCTCAGCCAAACATCCCGCTCCGGTGGAAGCACACCGACATCGCTTGACCTGGCTGGATAAAAATCACATTCCCTCGTTGACCTCCCCCTCTGAGCAACTGGACTGGGCATACTGGGAAGCCTGGGAAGCTTTGCTGAGAGCTCAAGGTCACTGGGACCCATTAAGGGAGCGATTTCTGAATGCCAAGGTAACCCTTGGAGGGGGTGAGGGTGCTGCAGCGTGGTCTGTCGCTGCCGCGCATCCTCGCGGCTCTTGCCACGAGGGAGGTCTGGCTGCAGAAACAACCTTATTCCCACCAGAAACGGGATGGTCTTTGCCGCAGCTGAGTCGAGGGAAGGGGAGACGCTGCGGGTCGAAAGGGGGAGGTGGGGTTGAGCCTGGTAGATGCGGCGCTTGCAGCGGGGATGGGGCGGATGGGAAGCTGCCGAAACAGCGGCGTAGCACCGGCAAATGGTTAAATCCACGTGGACTGGGTGTGGACGTGGGTAACGCGCAGGCCGGCGTGCAGGCTCTGCGTGCCGCTGGAGGCCGCTGCCGGGGATGCTGTGACGGGGTCTTTGCTCCACGGCCCCGGGGACGGCCCGTAGCTGGACAACAGAGGGAGTTTTATCCAGCTGCGATGGCTATAGTGAAATGAGGATGAGGAAGGAGGGCTTGCTTATGCCGTTCTGCGGGAAAGCTTCCAGAGATGCAGAGATTTCACCTCCAGAAGTGGCTGACGCTCCCAGTCCCAGGACAGATAAGCCGAACATGAGCTGTGCAAATTAAAAATTGATTTTTGATCGCGGCGATAGCAGCTGCAAAGGGCAGAGCCAGTTCAGGCGTTTGTGCCTCAAGCGTCTCAGCGTTCAGGGCATCTCTGCGCTTTAGCGTCAGTTCCTGACCACGAGCAACTTCCAGGCACAAGCCGAAAAAATACGTATTTTTGTACAGTGTATTTGTTCTGTACCTGTTTGAGCCTTAAAACATAGGAAAGCTGCTTCAGGCAAGGAGCGCTACAGTGCAGACGAACCGGGCGTTTCTTGTGGGGCTTAAAATATCTGAAGACATGGAAACTGCTGGAGAAGGAGGCAGTACCATGCCTCTGTACACCTGAGCCGTGAATAGGAAGCCACTCGGTGGAGGTCAGACAGTTGCTGGCTCTCAGCGACCACGTGGACGAAGCTTTTTTTCTTTTACCCTCATCTTCTGCTTGTAAGCATTAAAATCCACACCACCGTGGATGCCCTGGGGGAGCAGAGGTGAAATTGTGACCGATAGTGAGGCAGATCTTGAGCTTACAGGATCTCCAGCCCTGCTTTCGGTGACATCTCTGAGGCTGCGCGGCTGTCTGCCCACCGAAGTGATGGCTTTGACCTGGTGGGTGCATAAACGCTCGCCACGTGAGGTGAGGGGCAAACTGCTTTATTTCAGTCTTCCTCCATGAGGAGCATTGCTGCAGCCCCTTGCTGTAGGGATCATCGAATCATCGAATGGTTTGGGTTGGAAGAGACCTTCAAAGCTCATCTAGTCCAACCCCCTGCCATGAGCAGAGACATCTCCCACTAGATCAGGTTGCTCAGAGCCTCATCCAACCTGACCTTGAATGTTTCCATGGGGATGGGATGACCTTCGAGGGCTGATTTTGGCAAGGCCAGACCTTCTGGGTGCTGCTCAAGCACTTGCGGAGCTCCAGGGTGTTGGAGATCCCTCCCGGGACCACTGGTCTCGCAGTGCTCGGGGCTGCATCCCAGCCTTGCTGTCCATGGGCAGCCAGGGAGGGACCCTGAGATGGGCTGATATGTGCAATATCGGGGGGGGGCAGTTATTCGAGGTCACCTCTGCGTGGGGTGGTTGGCGTTTCTGAGCCTCGACCCTAGTGACCCTGAGATGAGGATGGACGGGGGCATCACGTGGTGGGTTGGAGATGACGACTGGAAATACTTCGTTTGCATCAAAATAGGGAAAATTTGTGAGGATGGGGAGGGGGTGGATCTAGAAAACGGGGTGGTGTGGGGCAGGTTGAGTAATCACCTTCAACCAGAGACGTGGTTGAAGTCTCCTCGGTAGGATAATTTAAAAGGATGTTTTTCTAGTTCTTGGGTTTGTTTCTCATAGAAGAACCAAGGCTGGAAGGGAGCTCTGGAGGTCATCTCGTGGAACCTCCGGCTCCAAGTTTCATAACAGCAAGTCTTATAGTCATTTCAACAAGGTTTCTGGCAAAGCGTTTCCCTCCTGAACTTGTCTGGTCTTACAAGGGAGGCCAGGGGAAGTGGGCAAGCCTTGAGCAACTGATCTCATTGGAGTTTGCACTCAGAGGTGCCCCACACCCTGCGGTGACAGGAGGATTTAGGAACCAGAGCATCTGGTTCAGTAGGAGATGGTGGAGGCTGCTCCGAGTCCATTCCTCATGTCCTTGGTGCAGCAGGAGACCGAGTTGGGGCTGGTCCCATCACACATGTGCGGGTCAGGGATGCCATCGGCCCCTGCATCCGCAGGGAATGTGCTGTTGCCAAGCGCTTGGGTCTCGCTGGACTTGCCTTACGCTGCTGTAGTGAGATGGGATTTGCACGGAGCTATAATTAGCAGCTGGATCCAGCTCCGGCGACCGCGTTAGGAAGCGCTGCTGCGTTGTCTCAGCTCGGTGAGCTGGCGTCTGCTCATCTTCAGGATCTCAACAGCAGGTTTGTCGTGGTGGTCAGCGAAGGTAGAGAGCTTCCCAGCAGGAATTTCTTGCTTATGCTGTCTTCTCGCCCTAGACGTTGCCTGGCTTGTCTTAAAATGGTGGCTTTTCTACAAAGCATAACATGACAGCTGTGAAATCTCTGAGCAGGCTGCAGCCGGCACGTCGGCTGGGTTTTCTGTCAGGTCACTGGGTTTTTCTACGCTGACTGAAAGTGTCTGTGGTTATTGGTCCGTGCAGAGTCTTCTCTTTGCTTGAAATCCTTGGAGAAGGCGTCGGGGGGGCAGAGAGGACCTGCTCGGAGGAGCTCGTGCAGTCGCCCACGGAGGACTCGGCTGTGCCGCGAGCGGGCAGCATCTCTGCCCCCGCTTCACCAGGGAGGGGTGGCAAGTGGAGGCTTGAAGGACAAGCAGGTGGACCTTCTCTGACCATCAGGAGAGCTTTCCTTGGACCACCACACAGGACTCTGAGAACAGAGGGTCTTTACCTAAGTCCCGTCTGCTGTGAAATTGTGCCCAAGTTATTTCTCAAGACTTGCCCTTTTCTTGCAGGTCTCCCCCTGCAAGAAATCCTGGCATGATATGGGAGAAGATAAAATGCAGCACTGAAATCTTCCTGGATTAAGTGTAGCTGAGCTGAAATAGCTGGGGGATATTCCCTTACAAACCAAGCCCCGAGATGCGACGGAGCTGTCTGGGGTCGAGGCATGATGGTAATGGGTCCTGTCGGGTGTCTCGAGCAGAGCAGGGCAGCTGCAGGTAAATGCACGACTTTAAAACACAAACTCTTCTCCCTGATGTAGGCAGCAGCCATTTTCTGACTGCAAGAGCCCAAAAAAAGCAGCTTTGCAGTTTAAAAGATGGCTCAAACCTAGAAAATGTGTGGTTGGAGTGTCTGGGGAGCTGTTTCTCAGTGCCTCGAGTGAACAAAACCACAATTTTGTTTGCAGTTCTCTCAATTTATACCCTTTTTCTGAAGGCGTTGGGAAGACCTGCCGTGCTCGGGTTGGGAGCGCAGGTGGATCGGTGACATAAGTCTCTGCAGCATCTGCTGCACAGGGATTTTCCAGGTCTCTGCAGAGATTCTCAGCCCTCCTCCAAAACAAGCCTCTGCTGTGAAGAGAAACCGAGGAAGGACGTGGGGTTGCTTCACAAGGCCGTGCAGCAGGGCTGCAGCATCGAGCAGATCCCAACGACCTTCCTTCCCGACGTCTGGCCTCCAGCAGTAGCGCAATGCACGACAGTCAGAGCGTTTCTTCACCCAAAGGTTGGATTTTCCCAGCTGGATGACGTTTCCATGCCTGGTGTGAGGATGCTGCGGGCACTGGCTACCTTGGGCCTGTCCCTTTCCACCTCAGGACCTGGGTATCGAGGAGCTCTTCTCCTGCAGATGGGTCAACATCACGCCAGCAGGCAGGCGAAGCACCACCGGCTACGTGGGAAGGGGAGCGCACGCCTAAAGCATCCCTGTGCCAAGAGCAAGTGGCTCTCCTCGATTTGGGACCACTAGACCAGGAGAGAAAGCTGCTCGTGACTGCGCAGGTTGTGAGCCCTTGCGTGGACCTGGCCTTCAGCGCAGGTTCACGCAGGGTTAGTAGGATGCGCTTTCCTGTGGGTTGTCGTCTCTTAAAAAACCGCAGGATGCCGAACTGTTCTGCTTTGAGGTCGGAGAAGGGCTGTTTTGATGCGCTGGCACGGGCAGCTCGGGCAGAGGAGGGATGTGACCATCACTGCTGGAGCAGGCAGCTCAGGTGCCACTTGTCCCCTTCCAGCTGATGAACCCAAGTGCTGAAGGCTTCCCGCAGAGGAAGAGTGTGGCGGATACTTATAAAACCCATGTAGCTCCAGGAACGCCGTTTCGGCATTTCCGAAAGCAGCAATAAATAAGCTCTGCTCCTTGTTGCCTTCTCCATCTGCTGGCACCAGAGGACTGAACGTTTCTGCTTCCTGAGTGGCCACTCCTGAGGTCTAGAAAACCCTCCACAAGCAGCCAAGGTGACCTCTGCAAGCGCAGCCTTCTCCTCTGCGCGCCGGAAGGACTTGTTCTGAAACAGCATTTGGTGTCCTTTACACCTCCGTGGTGTGTTCATCTAGAAGTTGGCCTCTTGGTACTGCCAATATCCTGAGGTTGGAACAGGGCCACCGATGGCTTAAACCATGTTTTTATGGGTTAAGTTCATAAAGCTTGGTGCAATATTTAATGCTGAGATAACTAACCATGGGAAGAGTTTTCCAGAGGATGTCCTGGGTTCTCGATGGCCGTATCGACCCGCTGCTTTCTGAAATGTGCTCCCGACTGACTCATGGGGTGAAGACCTGGAGTCAAGAGCTTCTGGGTGAAGGTCAGAGTGCTGGAGCACCTCTGCTATGGAGGAAGGCTGAGAGTTGGGGTTGTTCAGCCTGGAGAAGAGAAGGCTCCGGGGACACCTTCTAGCAGCCTTCCAGTACTCAAAGGGGCTTATAAGAAAGATGGAGAGAGAGTTTTTAGCAGGACAAGGGGCAACGGTTTTAAACTGGCAGAGGGTAGGTTTAGATGGGACATAAGGAAGAAGTTTTTCACAGTGAGGGTGGTGAGGTCCTGGCACAGGTTGCCCAGAGAAGTGGGAGATGCCCCATCCCTGGAAACATTCCAGGTCAGGCTGGACGGGGCTCTGGGCAACCTGATCTAGTTGAGGATGTCCCTGCTCATGGCAGGGGGTTGGACTGGGTGGCCTTGAAAGGTCCCTTCCAACCCAAACTATTTGATGATTCAATGATTTGATGAAGTTTTTGCTCCATTACAGGAGCAGAAAAAATAGGAGGAATTTGTTGAAGCCTGGATTCTGCTCCCAGGCTGCTGTTACGGCGTCGGGTAGTCTGCGTTACACTGATCTAGATCAGCCCTGAAGAGCTGCATCTTCCCTCCCACTGCCGAAAGGCGAAGAGGATGGTCCGGAAGCCCTCGACCCTGCCAGTCCCCAGCCCTGTGGGGACGTCGTCCCGTAGCCGGGCCACAGCGTACCGCTGCAAATCCTTTTCTTCCTGGTGTTTCATCCACGTGCTGTTTTGTGTGAGCGTTTGTGCGTACAGCCCGCGGGCAGAGCAGGAGGTCGAGGGACCGAGGTCACCGCTGGCTCCGGTGGCCGGGAGATCTGGTGACCTTTAACGGATGCCGCTTTGACCACAGCCTTGACCTGCTGCCAGGGGCGCACCACCAGACCACGGTGTGGGCTTTCAGGGCCACCTCGAGGGCTTTCACGTAGACCTGCTCCAAACCCCCGTTGCTTTGGCCTCCACGACGGAGTATGGAAGAAGGTCGATGTGGTTTTGCTAATAGGTGCAGCGCATGTTTGCTTTGCTCTCCTGTGTCCTCTCGCTTTCACCTTCTGTTGGACACACCTTGCACAATAAAAGGATTCACGTCCTCGGGACGCGGGATAGTCCAGCATCCAGGTGAGCAGGGCTGGGGCGCCTTTTTCCACCCAGCAGCCTTCAGGCAGCCCGTTTCAAACAGCTGAATCCATCACAGCTGAATCGCTCTGAAGGTTTTTGGTTTAATGATTACCAGGCAGCCCCCGCCGGCTTCGTACTCTTCTGCTGGTTCCATGAAATCCGAAATCTCACAAACCTCGTCAGGCGTGATGCTGGGAAGGATGCTAATTGGAACCATCGGGGTTGGGGGGAGACAGGCAGCTTCGTCTGCAGCATGGGAGGGCAGGGTGGGAATGGGCTGTGGACTGTAATTAAAGCCGAGAGCTCTCTGCAGGAAATCACTTTCCAGGTCGCGCGTCTTTCTCCATCGCTTTCACATGCTGCAAGCAGATTGCGCGTTGCACGGAGGCTGCACACAAAGCCGAGCTCCCAGAGTCACTGTCTTCCAACGTCTTTTTGTCTTGTTTTATCCCTGTTATCAACTTAGCCGGGGTCGTTCCCACCCATATCATGACAGAAGCCCGGCACTCTTGCTCTCCAAGTGAGATTCTCATCTGCTGATGCTTGGCATCACTGTGGATTTCTCCTAATGACCATAGTTGGTCAAAGAGTAACTCAGTTGGACTAGATGATTGTTGTAGGTCCCTTCCAACAGAAATATTCTATTCTACTCATGCCTTTATTTACGTTTCTCACAGCACCTCTAAGCAGGTCATGAGGATCATGGAAGTCAATTGGGTTAATCTGTGTTTCTGCTGCTGGGTATCCATGTGGATGTTGGGTCTTGAGCCCCTGTAGGTGACCGACCTCTTGTGATCACCTACTGTAGGTCGCCAACAATTGCCACCTTCTCTTAAGTATCAAGAGAAGGTTTAATGGTTTCATGGATGCTTCTGCTCACCTTGTTACAAGAAACTCAAGTATTAAACCACTTCTGGGTGGGCTTCGTGGTTGGTGTTGGCTCCTCTGGCCAGGGGTCTAGAGAAGTTCATAGAATCATTGAATGGTTTGGGTTGGAAGGGTCCTCTGAAGGCCATCTAGTCCAACCCCCCCTGCCATGAGCAGGGACATCTTCAACTAGATCAGGTTTCCCAGAGCCCCATCCAGCCTGGCCTTGGATGTTTCCAGGGATGAGGCATTGCCCGGCAGGGAGCAGTGATGCCCTTGGTCAGCCGGAGCACGACGGGCATCTTCTCAGGACATCCCCCTTCTCCAGTTGTGATCTCTCAGCATCCCCATTTTGTCTGGATATTTGGAGACTGTCTCACTCGACTTCTTTTGGCTTCAGTTCTCTTTCCCCCTCGCCAGTGCCGCAGGCGCTCGGGTGCCGGCCGGGCCAGGTCTCACCCCACCTGCCTGGGTGGGGTTTGCACCAGATGAGACCTTTAATGTGACGCTGTTCAGAAACCCACCTTCTGGGCTCAGCGAGCGTCACAGGCTCCTTCATTAATTTCCATTCGCTCACCGCGCTCCGGTCCCGCGCGCTTATTGCGGTCAAAGCGGTAACGGTGCGAGCCAAGCTCTTGGGTGATGAACCGTCTGAAAAAGCACATGGATATTTGGAGACGACGGTGAGCGGAAAACGCATTTCCAGTGCAAAGCTAACAGCGTCTCGAGATTTAACCCCCCTTCCTCATACCATTCTCAAATATTTCGGAGAAAAATGTTCATATCTTGCATTTCTTGCTCTAAGCCAGGGTGGAAGATGAAATCAGGGACGAAGGGCTTGGTCTTGTTTCTTTTTAATATCCTATCCTTGAATTGTCCACTGCCCGCTGCAAAACAGGACTCCGGATTAGACGGATATTTGTCTAACGCAGCCAAGTGCTTACGTAGATCATCGGACCCAAAATACAGTTTACATAACGGCAAAGAAAACCATCTTTTAACTTTTATTAGAAGCAGTGGCTGTAATTAAGAGTATGAAGCCTTGCAGGCCAGTGATTAGAACAGGGGATTAGGCGCTGGGATTTCATTTCTATTCCTGGCTTTGCCATCGAGCTGTGCTATTTCAGTCCAGTCGCTTTCCCTTATTTTAAAAATAAAAGCGATGCTGCTCTCCGAGCCGCTGTGAAATGGTGCCACTTCCCATTCTAGGGGGGGGAAAAATGCTTTATTTTTTTTTTTTTATCATTTATGAGATGTTTGCTGTTCTGCCAGAGATTCTCATGCTAAAGCTGCCAGAAGCAAACTTGTGTCTGTGACGGAGGCTTTGCAATCCACAGTTTAGGGAACTAATGGAAAAATTTACTTGGAAGCGTCCCCCGCCCCAGCTGGGTGAAGGTCCACGTGGGAGAGGGCTCCCACCGCAGAAAAAAAAATGCAAAGCTGCCTTTTGCAAACGCTGCCGGCTCCGAGTGAGGCGGGAGGTGAGAGGCACCTCCAGATGTGCCTCTCCTCCAGATGTGCCGCTCCTCCAGATGTGCTGCTCTTTCTCGTACGTCACTGCGGTACAGGAGCAGCTACTGGCATTTCACGCTCCAGGGCTGGTGTTGGTGCTCCTCCTCCCGATGCTCTCTGTAATTTTGGGGGGTTTGCTGCTTGTTGTGCCCACCGAGGGCTGCTCAGCACCGTGCCAGGGAAACGCGGGCGTCGTACGTGCACGTGCCGAGATGAAGCAGTGCAGCCTCACCAGACGGCAAACGCCGTGAGTTTTTAGCATCTGCTGCGTCTCAGTAGCACGTTGAAAACCTCGCCCAGGCATCCGTCTTGGCGATTGTCATAAAAGACGTTTGGCAGTCGGTTTGGGAATCTGACTCCGGCATAATGAGGCTCATACAAGATCCCGTTAGTCAAGTAGGGGATTAGCCCAGAGTCCTGGGTCCCAGCTGCGTTTGGGCAGGTGATGGGGGGGTTGGTGCAGGAGCCACTCATCTTGTGGCATTTGAATTTGATCTTTTTTTCCCCCTATTAAGCTGTTTTAGTTCCCTTGGTCAGGGCAGTGTAGGGCTCAGGAGTAACCGTCAGGCTGTGAGCACCCTCTTGGTGTCCATGGTGCGTCATGTGCCTGGTGCAGGCAACATGGGCTGGAGCTGCAAGAGCTCAACTTGTTGTTCTGGAGCCCGTTCTGGTACAAGCGCCAGGCTCGTGGGTGCCCAGAGTTGTTCTGGAATAGCTCCAGCATCTGAAAGTCAAGATTGCTGAGCTGCAACCGCAGGCTGCCTCGAAGAGCCACGGAGGTCTGGGGTCAGCGGGGAGATCTCTTCCCGTTGCAGTAAGAAGACCCCGTTGATGTTTATTGTCTCTGAGTAGGCTAGCGTGTTCCAAGGCCTCCTTTTTTCTGGAATAAGCACTCAGATTGGCAGTTATTGCGGAATAACCGTTTTGTTTGCATTTAGCATAATGCATAGAGCATTTTTGCTGCATCTTAGTCTAACGCAAATCATAGAATCCTAGAATCATCAAATGGTTTGGGTTGGGAGGGACCTTTCAAGGCCATCTAGTCCAACCCCCTGCCATGAGCAGGGACATCCCCAACTAGATCAGGTTGCCCAGAGCCCCGTCCAGCCTGACCTTGAACATTTCCAGGGATGGGGCATCTCCCACCTCTCTGGGCAACCTGTGCCAGTGCTTCACCACCCTCAGCGTAAAAAAACTGCTTCCTTAGATCTGATCTGAATTTACCTTCTTTCAGTTTAAAACCATCACCCCTTTTCCTATTGCAACTGGCCCTGCTAAAAAGTCTGTCCCCATCTTTCTTAGAAGCTCCTTTAGGTACTGAAAGGCTGCAATAAGGTCTCCCCGGAGCCTTCTCTTCTCCAGGCTGAACAAGCCCAGCTCTCTCAGCCTGTCTCCATAGCAGAGGGGCTCCAGCCCTCGGATCATCTCCGTGGCCTCCTCTGGCCCCGCTCCAGCAGGTCCATGTCCTTCTTGTGCTGGGGCGCCCGGAGCTGGCCGCAGTGCTCCTGTACAGCAGTGCTGCTGTCTCTAAACGCGGCAAAGCCCTCGAAGTCACGATATCAAGGGCACGTGGTGGGGTGAAGAGTGCACGGGCAGCTCCTGCCCAGCAGCCGGCGTGCCATGAGGATGTCTTGGCGTACTTGCAATAATTTCATCATCTGCGTGAATGTGAAGACGCTCAGCACCGATTTGAATTCATTTTTGGTGCATCGGTTGGACCACATTAAATACCTGCTTGACTGCTGCCATCCAGAATTGAAGGGCTCTTAGTTTGGTTTAGCTGAACTGACTTCAGGGGCAAATTCTGAACCTGAGTTAGGGCCGGTTTTAATTTTAGAGGAAGGTTAGGTCGCTGCTGGTAAAATAAATGGGCCCAGAAAGCTAAGTATATGGACTTAAGTACATCATATAGTACAACTTAAACAGGACTGGGATTTGGGTACAGAACCTTAGTCCTGCTTAGCCTTCCGACAGAAGCCGGAGGAAAGGGAAATATGTTGAAAGCACTTAAAACGCACTGTCTTGAGTAAAGATTTTCCTTCAGCTGTTTGTCCACCTGCAAAAGAGAAAGGGATATTGCTAAAGTTATGGTTGCACCAGCCCCACCACGGTTTTGTCTCCTTTTCATGGGAGGAAGAGCACGCGGAGGAAGATGTAGCGTGCATCTCTAGTACAGACAATGTACAGCCTCGCTGCTGTGGAGGGATGGGCTCCGTGTAGTCTTGCCAGTTGTCACAAGTTGTGACAAACTAGTGCTCATCTTGGTGTAAATATGTGTCCTGCTGCCTCTTTTGGTCTTCAGCTTGGTTCTTGCAGAGGTGCAGGCTTTGGCCATCCTTGTCAGGGCTTTTTTAAATAGAAGGCAAGTGAGGGGGTGGGCAAGAAACGATTGGGTTGGGAAGGAAGAGGCTGCCCAAGGGAGTGGCATTAGCAGTGTGGTGGCATCTGCAAGGGTGGCAGCCAAGGGAAAAGCAACCTGCCCGCAGCCCTAGGGAGTTAAAGGTTGGTCAGCATTACCTCGATCATGGGGCAAGTCCTCTTGGAAGCCATTTCTGTGGGCATGGATGACGCAAAGGTGGTTGGGAATGGCCAGCATGGATTCACCAAGGGTGACTCATGCTTGACCGACCCAATTGCCGTCTGTGATGGTGTGACTACATATCTGGATGATGGGAGCCTCTGCCTTGACTCTAGCAAGGTTTTCGATGTATCTCATGTGGCATCCTTGTGTCCAAGTTGGGACATTAGAGTCTAGACAAGGGCACTATTAGGTGGGTAAAAAACTGGATCATCAGGCTCCAAGGGTGATGGTTAGTGGTTCATACCCAACCTGATGGTTGGCTGCAAGGGGAGCTCCTCCCAGGCCCATCCTGGGACCTGTTCTGCTCCATATCCTTATCAATAACCTGCGGAGGAGACAGAAGTCACCCTCATCAAGGCTGCAGACAAGCTGCTCTGCTTGAGGGCAGGGCTGACGTTCAGAGGGACCTGGACAGGCTGGAGGAGTGAGGACAGGCTGGCAGGAACCTCCTGAAGCTCAGCAAGGCCAGATGTAGCAGTCGGGATGGACTAACCCTCTCTGGGCAGTGGCTGGCTGGGTGACAGTTCTGCTGAGGACCCAGGAGCCCTGGGGAGCTCTGTGCTAAATGCAGGTGAGGAGCATGCATTGGTAGCGAGGGAGGCTGGTGGCATCCTGGGCTGCAGCACCAGGTCCGTAGCTGGTAGATCAAGGGAAGCAATCATTCTTCATTAGACCACAGCTGGGCAACTGCGTGTAGTTTTGGGGTCTCCAGGACAAGAAAAAACTGATAAACTTGAGCGAGTCCAGTGGAGACCCACCAGGATGTGTGAGGAGAAGATGAGGGAGCTGGGCTGACTTCAGGGCACCCTTCCAATACCGAAGCAGCACGATTGCAGCACGGCTGTAGCAGGACCGGTCGGCCTTTTGGTTAGAGCAGGTTTTGCTTTCTGAAAATTTCTGGGTATGACTTTACCCATCGGGACTTCTGGCATGCGATTCCGTCCCTGCAGACCCGTGTCTGTGCAAGCCCTTAACGCCGTCTGCCTCCTCCACTTCAGGAACTAATTTGGGTTGGACTTTCTAGATTATCCCCATAGCAGCAGAGTTCAGGAGTTGTTTAAGGTGCTAATTCTGCAGACCTTCACGGGAAGCCCACGGTGGTGGTTTGGTACCTACGTCTCTCTGCAAGAAGAGCAACGTGTGCCTGTACTTGCGGCTCAGTTTGCAGCTGGGTGAGTCTTGATTTAAACGGCGAGCTGTGCCGAGATGTGTAAGCAGTCAGGGGCTGCTGAGGAACGAGGGCACGTTCCCTTCCGCTCCATCCTTTTTTGGGGGAGGACAGCAGCCTTTGGCTGAGGTTGGTTGAAGCTCTCAGCCCACCCCGGTGAAGTTTGGTGAGAACATCATAGGAAACCCACCTGTGAAAGGGAGTTTTTCTTTGAGTGCTTTGCTTCAGTTTTCACTCGAACTGACCGATCGTTGACTTAGGCTCCTTTAAAGCAGAATGATAGCGCGCTAACTGAGTCGGTGGAGGAGGAGGAGGACCTCTGTGCTTCCTCTTTGCACCCAACAGTGAGAGGTGCAGCCTCTTATGTGACTGATGCAGGTTGTCCTACAGCTGTCAGATATCTGTGGCTTCACCAGGCGACACAGCAACTCCGTTACATTCACTTCACTTCCTTGCTGCTGGCATCCCGTGTAAATCCAGATGCTAAAATCCGCAGCAAGGGCCACCTTCTCTTTCTTTTCTGGCCAAGGTAGCAGCCTCCAAGTGTCCGGTTCCCCAAGTTATTTTCTTGGAAAGATAAGGGGAACGAGCATGGGGATGGACCTCTGAACGAGGGCGGCTGGTTGTGCCGGTACGGGGCGTCTTGGTGGTGGCTTGAACATCACACGCCCTGTTGGGTACGTAGTTTGGGGGGCTGAGTGCCCACTGTGGTGGCCCAACGGAGTCTTGCTTTTTGTGTGCTCTCGCTTTCTCGTTGTCGCTGTTGGAAGCAGTGGAGGGAGGAGACTTTGCTCCGGGGTTGCCATTGCAGCTTTTCTTCTCATTTCGTACGTCTTCAGCCTGTGTCTTCACAGACACTCGCTTTGGTTTGTTGGCTGACCTGCGATGGCCAGGCAGGGATCTCTTCTGCTGTTTTACACAGCTGGGGATTGCTCGGGGGATGTCAGCTATAAAAAATAGCTGAGGGTCTGTTCACAGCTGGGACCTGTCTGGTCCAGGTCTGGTGCTGCTGTTGTGGTGGCATCTGGGTTTGGGGCACAATGCGCATTGGTGCTGTGACCCCCAGTCCCAGAGAGCCACGCGGAGCTGAAAACCCTCCGTATCCATGAAACTTGGGGTCTGGAGGAGTGGAACTGAACTTCTGGAGGTGTGTAGACCTCGCTGATGGTGGTGGAAGAAGCTGTTTGTCCAGCACACAAGGCTGCAGGGAGTTCAGCCTTCGCCCGTTGCGTTTGATGGTCCTGTTTCAGCAGTGATCTGACTCCGGTTGAGTTTTTAGAAGGAAGCCCCTCTATTCCTGCCAGACTTTCCCTGGGGATGCTGCCGTACGCCTCTGCAATGCCTTGCCACCGCAGAGGAGGCTGTTCCCACACATGGAGGTGCTGTGAACCGAGGAGAAGACCATCTCCTTGGGAAACCACGGGCTGGCAGGCGCTGTTGCAGCCGGAGCAGATGCCGTAGCAAGATGCTGGCTTGGAGAAACATTTGTCCTCTTCCCAAAATCAGCGCAGAGCCTTGTCTTCTGATAAGCCAGGGCATAGAATCATAGAATCATAGAATTGTTCTGGTTGGAAGAGACCTCCAAGATCATCGGGTCCAACCATTAACCTATCACTACCAAGTCCCCCACTAAATCATATCCCTTAGGGCCTCATCTAAACGCCTTTTGAATACCCCCAGAGATGGGGACTCCACCACCTCCCTGGGCAGCCTGTTCCAATGCCTGACAACCCTTTCGGTAAAGAAGTTTTTACGAATGTCCAATCTAAACCTCCCCTGGCGCAACTTGAGGCCATTTCCTCTTGTTTTGTTGTCTGTTACTAGGGAGAAGAGACCAACCCCCGTCTCTCTACAACCTCCTTTCAGGTAGTTGTAGAGAGCAATAAGGTCTCCCCTCAGCCTCCTTTTCTCCAGGCTAAACATCCCCAGTTCCCTCAGCGCTCCTCATAGGACTTGTGTTCCAGACCCTTCACCAGCCTCGTTGCCCGTCTCTGGACACGCTCCAGCACCTCAATGTCTTTCTTGTAGTGAGGGGCCCAAAACTGAACACAGTACTCGAGGGGCGGCCTCACCAGGGCCGAGTACAGGGGGACGATCACCCCCCTACTCCTGCTGGCCACACTGTTTCTCATACAGGCCAGGATGCCGTTGGCCTTCTTGGCCACCTGGGCACACTGCTGGCTCATCTTCAGCCGGCTGGCGACCAACACCCCCAGGCCCTTTTCCGACGGGCAGCTTTCCAGCCGCTCCCCCCCAAGCCTGCAGCGTTGCCTGGGGTTGTTGTGACCCAAGGGCAGGACCCGGCACTTGGCCTTGTTGAACCTCATACAATTGGCCTCGGCCCATCGATCCAGCCTGTCCAGGTCCCGCTGTAGCGCCTGCCTGCCCTCCAGCAGATCAACACTCCCTCCCAACTTGGTGTCATCTGCAAACTGACTGAGGGTGCACTCGATCCCCTCGTCCACATCATTGATAAAGATATTGAACAGAACTGGCCCCAGTACTGAGCCCTGGGGAACACCACTTGTGACCGGCCTCCAACCGGATTTAACTCCATTCACCACAACTCTTTGGGCCCGGCCATCCAGCCAGTTTCCTACCCAGTGCAGAGTACGCCCGTCCAAGCCATGGGTAGCCAACTTCTCCAAGAGAATGCTGTGGGAGACGGTGTCAAAGGCTTTACTAAAGTCCAGGTACACAACGTCCACAGCCTTTCCCTCATCCACTAAGCGGGTCACCATGTCGTAGAAGGAGATCAGGTTGGTCAGACAGGACCTGCCTTTCATAAACCCGGAGGTTTATGCAGGGCAAGCGGAGCCAGGGCGAGCACGGGCGTTTGCAGGGGCTTTTGCTGTGAAAAAACCCGTTTGCGTCCCGTTTGTGTGGCGTAAAGGCAGGCAACGGCCACGTTGTACTAACAAACAGGATCGTTTGCTTATCCGCAGAGGTCTCCTCGGTGCAGCCGGGCTGTAGCAACGCCAATTCTCCTTCTGCAGAGAAGGTTAAGCTGGAAGGAGTACAGACAGCGGTGGGTCAGCTCCCTGAAGCCTGCCAAAATTGCTCTGAGGGCTTTGGGCTCTTCGATGCGAACTCGATTGCAGCTGAAATCATGGGAGCAAGGCTGCTGTGAAGCCAGAAGGGTGGGACTGCTGCCTGTCCTGGGCTTCGGGACTGCTAAAATCGGTGCCTGTAATGTCTTGTGCACATCCTCAACCCCCTGGGATGGAGGGTACCGCTGCACCCACCCTGGGAAGGGCACTGCTGCCATCGGGGCAGGAACAGAGGGAAGAAAAGTCCTTCATCTTCCAAGTTATCTCCTGGCAAGGAGTGTGCTCCCGCGCTCGGGGTTTCTTCACGGCGTAACGTTTCAGGAGCTTGTGCTTATGGTTTTTAGCGTAGCAAAGGCAGGGACGCTCGGAGAGCCCTCCTGGGCCAGGCGTGGGTGTGCGGGTGATCCTGCGCGTTGGTCTGACTCTGCCTGCACCCGGGGAGCTCCGGGAACACATCAGGTCTCCTGGGAGGGGGTGAATATGACAGCAAAAAAAACTCTCCAGCTGAGCCTGCCGGCAGCAGCAGCATTTCCACGTGGCGCCGTGGTGTGCTCAGCCTCTGCTCTGGGAGCGAGCAGACACCCTCCAGGGATGCTCGATGGTTTCCAGCCTCCCGGTTCATGGCGTGACGCTCTGCTAGGGGAGGATTCGGACTTGCAGCATCAACAAGGCTGGGCTTGGGACGTCAGCGGAGCAGCAGGAGGGAGGGAAGGAGTGTGCATCGGCGGATTGCGGCTCGGGGACCCCCGACCCCTCCGAAGCATCCCCCTCCCTCCTGCACCGTCCCCCAACCACCCACTTAGTCCCATCAGGCACCAAAGAAGCCAAAACCATCGGGCGGCAATTGCTGCCAGCTCATTCCCTCTGTTCCAGGTGCCAGGATTAAGCTCCACGTGCCCCTTTCGGATGCTGCTCCATCCCTTCGGTTATTTTGGCAGGCTCCGCGGACGGGCGGTTTTGGCAATGCGCCCGTGCCGGGCAAAAAAGCACCCGAGAGCTGTTTGCAGCCACAGCTGATGGAGCTGTTGCTACAGAGATCTTGCCAAAAACAGCCTCCAATCAGCTCCTAAAGCCGGTCTGATGCCGAGCCCAGCTCGGAGCCTGGCGAGCCGATAAATAGGTGTCAGCTTTGCCTGTAAAAACCCCGCATTCGGTCCTGCTGGGGACGGCGATTCCCAGCAGTTGCGGGGCTTATTATTTCCCCGAGCCTTTTTCAAAGCGTGCGCGTTTAGTGCCGCCTGTGCAAACGTGGCATTTATCCTCCCTTGTGCTATTTCCGACCTTCCCTCTCGGCCCACCACGTACCTGGAGGTGTGTTCCAGGCAGCGCCATCGCTTGGTTTCCTACCATCCTTCCTCCTGCTCGGGTGCTGCTGCGAGCAGAAGGCTTTGAAGGACCAGCAATGGCTCAGCCGGCAGCGCCGGCCTGTGCCAAGCTGCGCCCAGGCTCACGTCTGGCCTTACAGAGCCTTGTTTCCCAGGTTGGGCTTAACATCAAGATTTGGAAGGTGCTTTTTCTCACCCAAAAATGCTGGCATCCAGCAGAGATGGAGACGGGCTGTGCGGACATCAGGAGGACCCCTCAATGGAGGAAGGGTATTTTAACCTCAGAAAAGTGTGCCTTTTCATCGAATCATCGAATGGTTTGGGTTCAAAGGGACATTTAAAGACCATCTACTCCAACCCTCCAACATCTCCCACTAGATCAGGTTGCTCAGAGCCCCGTCCCACCTGACCTTGAGCACTTCCAAGGATGGGGCAGACTCTTGGTCCTCAGTTTGCCCCAGCTGCGGTGGGATATACCCAAAAATACCTTGGGTGCACGCCATGGGAGTGGCGATCGCTCTTCTCCCGGTGGGACGGGCGTTTAGGGTCACTTTCTCCGCTGCTGAGAGACCAAAGTGGTGAGCTTCAAGCCGTTGGGTGTTCACGCTGGTCTCAGCCCACGTTTAGACGTGATGAGGTGTTTAAAGATGTTCCTGTAGTGTACTGGCGTGTAAGTGGGATGATCCAGAAGAGCTTTCGCAGATGCTCCAGCTCCCTTGCGGCCGGGGTCGCTGGGGTATTTGGGCAGCGATGCTTTTCTGCTGCCGGGCCCCGGGTACTTGCGAGGCTCATTCCTTCACCCGTTCTCCCCGGGTTTTTTCCATGGATGGGGCAGATGAGGGAGGGATCAGTTTGTTTTCCATGCAACCAGCATGGGCTAAGGCATCTGCATCTCTCCTTGTGACACATCCACCGTGCCCGGCATCGCGCCGGCTCGTGGGAGGGGGTGAGCACAGCTGGGGAGAGCAGCGATCCCCCCCCTCCCGCCCAACGGCCATTTCATAACCCGCCTTCGTCTTGAATCAAAGGGTTTCATTTCCCATCAGCAGTAATTATCCCCGTCCGCACTAACTCAGCATCCTCTGGCGCGTCTGGACCGTCTCCGCCGAGGTTTCTGCGCAGACGGAGGCGACGGCTGAGCGAGTCCATCCCGCCGAACGCCCGCCGAGATGCAGGGAGGGCAAAGATCCGGGCCGGAGCCGATGCCCGGAGGCAGCGCGGTGGGAGCCGAGCGAGGGATCTCCGCAGGGATCTGCGGGAGGACGAGACGGTGGTTGCACAAACCCGGGGGTGGCCGAGCCGGCTGCGCTTGCTTCTCCAAGACAAGCTGAATTTCGGGGGGGGCCGGAGGGGTGTCGTTAAAAGTCACTCACTGAGATTCCAGCAGAAATGCAGAGCTGCTGGAAGCAGCGGGCGTGGAGCTTGCTGGAGAGCCGGCGGCAGCTTTTCCAGCTATTTCATATTTAAGCAGCAGCATTGTCAGATTCCTGCCGGCCCGGCTTCCCATGGGCAGTGCTGTCATGGAGCGTTTGCCCCCCACCCTTTGCTTGCCCCCCCAGTAAGCGATTTTTTTTGTGCTTGACAAAGGTCAGACTAACAGAGCCACTGGATTAAAAGGAAGACATTCTTTACGATGAGGGTGGTGAGGCCCTGGCACAGGTTGCCCAGAGAGGTGGGAGATGTCCCATCCCTGGAAACATTCCAGGTCAGGCTGGACGGGGATCTGGGCAACCTGATCTAGTTGAGGATGTCCCTGCTTATTGGAGAGGGCTTGGACTAGATGACCTTCAGAGGTCCCTTCCAACCCAAACCATTCGATGATTCTATGATTAAGGTGCTTTCTGCAATACCTGTCTCTATCCAGTGACTTGGGGCTGCTGCTCCTCATGCTTATTAGCTAAATGGAGATGGTGGAGCAGAGCTGACTCGTGCTCCTCTCTGCAGTGACCCCGCTGTCGCGGGAACGAAGCAGCAGAAGGGTTTTGCTGGTGGGACTTTGCAGCCCGGCACAAATCTGACCTGTGCTTGAACGCTGCACGGCGTGCGCGGGCATCAGTTGTAGGGTGGCTTTTGCTCTTGGTCTTGCTGAAGTTGGCGGGATGATCAAAGGTCCTTAGTTATGCTGAAAAGGCAAATAGCCTGTTCGCCTCCCGAGAGCGTCGGGCTGCTGCGCCCTGCACAGCGTGCCGTGCCTCCGAACCAGGGCTGCAGGGTTTGTATCTTCCAGCAGGGCTTTTCCAGGCTCCACACCAGTAAGGATTTCCCAAGATTAGACTGAAATGATGATTTGATGGGGCTAAAGCAAGGCCTAAGCAAAGTCTGGGTAGCGATCTGTGCCGTTCTTCACGTGCCATACCATGCTCATGGGGCTTTCATGCCATAGCTGGTGGCACATCCGCGTCTAGGTCACCAGGAGGACCTTTGTCTGCAGAGGCATCGTCCTGGTGGTGCTGCTTGAAGGTGTGCAAGCTTCAAGGTGTGCAAGCTTCAAGGTCTGCAAGCTTCAAGGTCTGCAAGCTTTCACCCCCCTGACTGCTCCTTTCTGAAACCATGTAGATCTTTGCTTTTGTGGGTCTGAGTCCGATTGCCGAGAGTCTGCGTACTTTGACAAGTTTCCACGTTCCTGCAGCAGGTGAGGTGTTTTTGGTCGGTTTGGACAGAAGCACTTGCCTCCCCAGAGGGATTTGCTGCCTGTAGTTAAGCTGTTTCCCAAATCCGAGCCAGCTCTCCCCAGCTAACCAGCCCCTGGCCTGGCAGGGAAGCAGGGCAAGTCTTGAGCTCCTCTTGGGTTTGTAGGCTGGACAGATGTCACGGCACTCCAGCCTGCTCCAGGCAGCACCCTCAGCTTCTTGCAGGGGTCCTTCTCCACACCAGGCTCCAGGTTTCAGCAGGAAAATGAACAGGCAAAGGACAACGGTTCTATTTATTGGCAAGACCAAGGATTAAATCTTGGCTCTACAAGCCGAGTCTCAGCGTGTTGAGTCCGACCAGGATGGGGAGCTGCTCCTTGATCTGTCCCTCTTCTACCTCCTGGGGACTGGGACCCTCACTGCAGAAGCAATCCCCTCCCTCACCTGGTCCCAGGTGGGGCAGTGGCATCTTTGACCCTTGTCTCCTTCGAGACGTCACAGCTTCAGGGAGAGGCACCTTCAGCAAACGTAAACTGACATGCAATGTCACAGCCTGTCGTCTCCCAGCTTTTGATGACAACACACACATCGTGCTCACCTTCATGCTTCATCATTTCCACAATTAACGCAGCGTAGCCTCTGGCAGCTCCCTGACCACCATCACGTTGAGCTTCCATGTTTCCAGGCAGGGTCTAGTCTGGGCACCATGTGCACCAGCTGCTTCGCCTCCTGGCCTGAAGACAAACCAGGACGGTGCACGCTGTAACACCACGGAGATGGCTTTTTGTTCTGGAAAGCTTCTTTTAATGCCCTCTCACCCCCAAAATCTCCCCTTGAAGGTGAAGGGACCCCACCTGCCTGTTCAACACAGGAGACGCCTGGTCCATCCTGACCACGGCTCCCAGTAGAGATGGAGCAGGTCTCTGCATCTCAAACATCAGTAACCTTGAGACCCAGAACCAAACATGGGTCTGCAAAATGTCTTCCAGTTATCGTAAATGAAACAAAACATCACAATTTGATGTCTGTGAACTTCAGCGTCCCTCAGCACCTTTGTCCTTCAGAACGGGTTATCTGGTGGAAGACTGTCACCAGTTCCCTGATTGTCTCCTGCTTGTGCCGTGGTATTTCTTTCCAACGCGAGCCAGACCTCTAGTTTTAGGGACACAGGTCAGCTAGCCAAGTCTTTTTTTAGTCTTGGCAGTCTATGTGCTGTGACCTCATGGCATCTTTTTGTTCAGAACTGGCTAAAATCACCCCAAAAATACCGAGTGGGACCTTAGCAGTGGCAGTGGAGGGGTGAGTTTTCGTCTCCTGTAAGATGCCAAAGAGCAGAGGGGATGTCCCAGGTGTTACGTTGCTGTGTTCATCCTCACCTTGAAGCTTGCAGCTCGTGGTGGTGCAGGTGGCTGCGATCCTTCCCATCAATCTCGTTTGCAGCTTCGCTGGTAAGAGCTGATTGCGACGATAACGAAGCCAAGTCTGACTCATCAGTACCTGAATGAGGAACGATGCCACCCACAGCGTGCCGGCGGCGATTTTACTCCTCATCTGGCCTGGCTGGTGGGATGGATTTGAAGCTCTCCAGTTGATCTTACGGCTCTGCCTGGCATTTTTGGACCACACATGGATCGTATGTCAGCGAGACCTGAGGTTTTAATCAATTGATCTCAAGAGGAGGAGGTGGCAGCCTAAGGAACCGTTCTTTAAAGATTACGAGGTGTTAATATATGTCAAGTCAGCGTGTGTATTTGAGAGCAAACCGTGTTAAGCTGTTTCATCCCACCAGCCTCACGGGCTGTCCCTGCTCCTGGGCATGTTTTGGGGCTCCAGTTTCAAATTCATACCAGCATAGAAAGTGCAGAAGGAGTTGCCTTAAGACAAGGGTTGTACTGTCCCGCGTGCTGCACGAAATACCAAATTGGGAGCAGAATGTCCCTCCTTAGGTATTTCATCCAAGTTTTGAAGCCAGATGTGAATAACCTCCATTCACCTATGAGCTCACGCATCCCTCACCTCATGCATCCAGCTGGCGTGGGCCAGAACGTTAAAAGCCTCATAACTCTGCGTCCGCTTCAACAGCCTTTGCTGTGTTTGGAAGAACCTTCGCACCAACTGATTGGAAAGCGTCTGAAATTCCAGCAGCTGCGCGTTGGCTGAGGAGCAGCCGACGTCGTTACTGGGAATTTACGGTCGGCTCGTTTTTCTGGTAACCGGCCGGCCAGATGCTTGCGGTGCTGCTGTGTGCTCCTCAGACCCTCTCTGTCAGGTGAGCATGAGAAGAGACAGAGATTTTGGGAGCCAGCGCCCGGAGGAGGCTTTATCCCCGCCTTGCTCCCAGATTCCCGTTGCCTTTAGCAAGGAGGGTTTGCCCTGAGATGCAAGGAGACGTGCTGGGTGCCCTTACTTGCAAGTGTTTTGAAAAATATGAAGCCAGAAGGAACGGCTGACGATCAGGTGATTGATTGTTATTTTTTTTGGAGGGGAGGGGAAGAAGTGAGGTGCACAGCGGGCAGAAAGCTTGTGGAATTTGTTGCGGTGGGAAGCTGTGGAGGCTGATATTGCTGCATGTTCAGGAAGGGATGAAACAAATTCAAGACAACCGGTCCATAAACATCTCTGAAGTGGGTGCCTTGGAGGACATCTCCCTGCCATCACTCCTAACACAGGGACTGGGTGCTGTGGGGCACAAGGGCATGGACCGCAGGCAGCAACCGGGGTCATGAGCTCTCCATAAACATCATCTCTTGCTGCCGTGGTTTGAAGCAGAGCACTGGGCTGGAGACACCATTGCTCTGACCCAGGAGGGCGTTTCTTACCTCGCAGATCTTTCCAAAAGGTCCATGAAGTAGGGCAAATGGACAGATTTGGCATAGGGAAGCTAAGGTGGTCTTCAAGTCTTTCGTTCCTGGGGAAACCTGGAGAAAAGGGGAGCCTCCTTTCAGCTCCAGCAGCACCAGGGGTTTGCACAGATGAGAGTCCTTGAAGGTTCTCCAGGCCATGGTTGGGCAGGGGTGTTACCACCAGAAGAGAAACCTGTTTGCCATGAGGGTCTTTCCCTTGCTCAGCTTTGATCACAAGAACTTGCCTGAAGGAGACCTTCCTTGAGGTCTTTCCCCAACACCCATTGCCTTTCTCTTCAGTAAACGTTAGGTATGGCCTCCTCCAGCAGCGGGGCTCTTCGTTAGGAAGCCTCCTGAGCATTAATTCCCTTCCATCCAGGGCTTTGCCCGTTGGGGAGGAGATCCTGGAGCCATGGATCTGGGTACAGCACTGGGCATCAGAGCTGATGCCTTTCTCTTGAGAAGGCTCTGGGCGTCGCGGAGGAGGAGGAGCTCTCATTCACGTGCACTCAAGAGGAAAAAGGGATTAAGCAATTCAACACGGTCATAATTTCAGGGCTCAGAAGTCTCATTAAAATTAGCTTTGACAGAAGCTTAATTTTATTACCTCTTGATTGAATAAAATTTTTGAGGTCTATCCTATTAAGAAGATTTGTTTCTTTTCCTTTTCTTCTTCTGAAACCAACATCTGATCTGAATTTTATTAACGCAAGCCTCTTAATGTGTACATAGCGGGGGTTTAATGCTGTTTCTTCGAAAACTGCTCAAAACGAAGTGATTTCTCCAGATGTTTGCTGTTACATTCTGATGCAGAGCAAATGTCTAATAATTTGCTCGGTGCCGTCTGTTCTCTGAATGAGCCTGATTATTTGCACATCCCCACAGTGAGGGACTGTTACGGCAAAAAAAGGCCCTTTCCTGTGCTCATTGAGCACATTTTGGCAACGAGTATGAACAATATTGGAAAGTGTTGCCCTTAGACAAAGACTCTTAAGTAGTCGCGTGCCTCGTTGGGACGTGTTGGAGGGTCTCGGCGTGGATGCTCAGCTGCTGGGCAAGCCTGAAGCCAAAGGGAACATGGAGCAAGAGTGGGTTTGCTCTTATAGGAGAGGCTTTAAGCTGGTGATAGTCCAAAAAGCAGCATGTAAATGCCATCCTGCACCTCCAGGTGCTTCTTTCCGTGTTTCTCCGACAAGTGTACTCAGGTAAGGTGTCTCTTGGAATAGGTGTTGGTGCTGTGACCTTCTCCGTCTTCTGGGAGCGAGGGCTCTGCAGGCTCAGATGTAACCGGCTGCAACATGGTAGATAAGAATGTACCAAAAAGGGCTTTTCTGGCACTCACCCCCTCTGCCCGCATTGGCTCTGACCGTCTGAGACAAGCAAGGAGCAAGAGCGATGCTCAAGGCACAAGGAAGGGCTGCACTTGGAAAGGACCAAGGGTGGGACAAAGCCATGAGGTGTTTAGGATCTGTCCAGGCATGTCTACAGCCATTCTTCACAAATAAGCAGAGTTTAAGGGAGAATATGGTGTTTACAGGGTTTGAAATGAAGCTGGAGACCACAGCCATGGAGGGCTTGGTCATCATCTGCTAAACAACTGATGAATGACTCAAAAGCTTGATGCGAGGAGGTGGGAGTAGGTTCCAAGTGCAGAGCTCAGACTGGTGGGGACCAGGAGCCCGTCTCTGTGGATGCATCTTCATTAATCCTAAAGTGAAGGAGACTTTAATAAGGGCACGCGCGCGCGGCCGTCACCGTTGGTAACTCCTTGTTCACTATTACTGTATTGCAGTTCGTCGCCTTCCGGAGTGTTTGAGAAAGAATATGACATTTATCGGGATTACAGTGCGGAAGGTCAACTCCTCCACTACAGGTAGCCAAAATTTCCCTCCGGTATCGGGGTTGGGGTCTGCAAGGTGGCCTCGGTGGCGAGGTGGGGGTGTGGGACAGCCCGTGTGTTACTGGCTGCGGGGACGGGGCAGCGAGTAACACCGGTGTTTTCTCTGTGCTCTTCTGATCCTCCTCCCCATCCCCTTCCCTTCACGTGCTGCAGTGTTTAGCTTTACTACCACCCTTAAATAAACCTTAAGATATATTTTGATGGTTCTTTGGAGCAGGGACCATCCATCCTCTTTATGTGATGGTCCTCGTTTGAGTGGCTCCCACCTATGACCAGAAACTGGAGAAGGACAGGAGGAGCACCAGGGCTGTCCGGTGATGGGGTCACACCTCAGGGTGAGCTCCCAGTCTGTGGGGTTTCATTAGGCTCCATCATCAATTTGAGAAGGGGCAGGACTCGCCCAGTGCTGCTGGTGCACCCCAACATGTGCCATTGCGGTGGGGTGGTGACTTGAACATCTCTCCACAGTGGAACTGGTTTCTAGGCTCTTTCCTAGGATTTTTGCAGCGACTGTACGCAGGTTTGTGTGGGTATGGATTTAATCCATCACCGCAGCGAGCCTGGCTCATTCGGTGCGCTGTCTCCGTAGGAGCCTGGAGGTGGGAAAGCCTCCTGAGAAATGAAGCCATCTCTTCCCGCCTGTGGGTCCAACTGCTTTCAGAGACCATTTGTAAGACAGATAGGAGCTTTCTCTTGCTCGGATCAGGATTTCAGGTGCTAAACCAAACCACCACCTCCAGCTTTCATGGAGTTACGGTGCTAGAAAATAATGCGGTGTCGTGCTTGGCTTCGTTACAGCTCCAAATGCCCCTCTTGGAGTTTGCACAAGGGGTTCGGGTGTCCGAACACCATCACTTCTCACTAGTACCAATGTGGACTAATGCCTTGGACACGGGCAAAAAATCACCCGAATTGAGCATGTCTGAGTAGATGATCAGAGGTGGGGGACAATCATGTGCTGGGCTCCTGGAGCCTGGCCCAGCGCCTGCATTGTCGCTTTGAAAACAAGCTTTTTGCCTTCAAAACCCAAAGCACTGTGAGCAGGGATGTAAATCCATGAGATACAGCCCAGATGGCTCCTTGGCCACCCTTGCTCAGTGGCCATCCTAGCTGACCCACCTCATCCTGCCCCGGGGCGTTTGGGAAATGTCCCCCTTGGTCACCACCTGCCAGGGTAGAGCTGGTGGTGAGGGTCTGCAAGCTCTGGGACCTCCCCATGGACCCAGATAGACCCATCTCGCCCTGACCCCATCCCAGCCTGCGCAGGTAGGGTTGTGTGGTACCTGCTGGCATCATCCAGATCGAATCAGGTGGGAGCAGGGAGGATAAACACCTGCACTGGATGCTTTTACTAATACAGACCTGCACACAAGTGGTGGCCTGAAGCCTTTCTCTGTAACACCACGTTCATCCCGATTCCTGCCTTTAAGACAGCAGATCTATAGACTATGGTCAGATTTTGGGGGTGTTGGAGTTGGTGCCTGCCTGGTTGCTCTGGGCTTTGACAGATACCCCCAGTTTCTGTGGTTTTCTGGAGATGCAGGTGAGTTGAAGCACGTCCAGCTCTTGCTTTGCTTTCCGTGCTGGCAGCAGGGAGCAGGAGGGCGCGATGCTCTGCGTTCCCTTCCCCAGCGCGATGCTCTGCGTTCCCTTCCCTGCTGCTCGGTGACAGCACGGGCTGGCGAGCCAGTCCACGGTGGCATGGTTTGCAGCAATCTCCATCCCGGTTCAAGACACGTGCGAGTGGAAAATCACCCAGCGGCGTTGGCCAGGTGCCATCCTGCCTGCCCTGTAATTCACTGCTTCTGCAGTGACCTCCCAGGAGCATCAGAATTAATTACCACTTAAGCAAGAGGGGGAAAAACAAGCTTTCTAGGAGGGGAAACAAACAGGGTAATGGTGTCTGGTGTTTATCCTCACCAGCAGAATGATCTCCGAGAGCACCAGGTGAGCTCAGAGAAACCTGCCCGCGGACAGCTTTACCCCGGCACGTCCCTTCCGCGTGCTGGGTGGGTGCAATTCCCTGTCTGCAGGCGGGAGAAGTGAGGAAGAGTGGAAGGGAGTGTGATTTGGCAGGCCTGGATCCACTGTTTGGTTTGGAAACGGGCTTTGCGGGTGCCTGCTCTGCTCAAGCGCGCTTCGGTCAGCGTTGGCAGCGGGAGCTGAGCCTGCATCCAGGGGCGCAGTCGAGCGCGAGGGACCGGTGACAGGGACACGGAGCAGTGACAGGGACACGCCACTCTCTATCCTGAGCAGATTTTCTGCCAACGGGGTTAGTGATTCGGCACCGATCGGTTCCGACCCGCTGCCAGCGGGGTTGGCGGTGCCGGATACGAGCTGCAGTCAGAGACGAGGGACGATGCGGGTTTTGGGGACAACCGTCCCCACCCGCCAGCTGGCTGATGCCCGCGGCCGCCCAAGCAATTAAAAGATTAAATTTCGCTGCGGTTAGCACACATGACCTGTTTGCATCAGCATGTGCTTTGCTGCAGGAGATGCCTCCATCTTCCCGACTCCAAGTTTGCCGCCTGTAAAAACCCCCGGACAGCCCTTGCCGCCCTCCCCCCAATCACTGCCAGCCGGGAAGCTAATTAGCAGCTTTGCTTAATTAGCTGAGAGTGGACTTCCTTCTGGAAGAACGGGTCTCAAGTGCCCTCTGTCTGGGGGCTGCCAAGCACGATGGAGAGAGGAGCCGACACAGCCTGGGGTGGGTTTTTTTTAACCGTGTGAGTGCCACGTGCACGCTGCCCTGGCACTCGTTAAAGCTGAACTCAAAGCTCCCCAGTCCTCCCTCATCATGGCAGGGATGATTTCATGTTAATGTGGTTAATTTTAAGGAGAAGGGTGCATGGCATGTTCTGAAAATCCCCCTGCACAGAGACATCTTGGTTACAGGTTCTCCAAAGCTTAGCTGGCAGCTCTTCCTTGGATGGACCAAGGCTGGGCAGATCCCAGAGGGTGCAAAGGGGACAATGGGGGGACGATGGTGGGCAGCACCCGTGGCACGGGGGAGGCCACCTGGAAGCCCAACGTTGACGTCTACCTCTGGATAGCTCAGAGGGATGCATGTGTGGTCCCTCGTGGGAATGGGAAGACCCTTGAGGTCCCTCTGCCTGAAGTGGCCAAGACCTGGGTGGTGGGGAGCACAGTCCAGACACCTCTTTCTGATGCTCGGGGACAGGTTTTGGGGAAAGGCTGGTGCTCCAGCACCCTTGGACAGGTTGCAAAGGGATGGGGGAATCTCTCGTCTTCCCCTGTGCTTCCTGCGGACTCAGGCCAGCGCTGAGGTGGTGATTGCGAAACGGGCTGGCACCCAACCAGAGCTTTAAAGACTCCATCGTGGAGTGAGCTGAGCCCTCAAGCACTTCCACTGGAGCAACGCTGCCCCAGCTCCTCCAGATCCAGCCCTGGCATCCAGCCACTTCCAAATGCGACTCATGAAATGATCCTGGAGGCTTCACAGTCGGGTGGGAGATGAAGTCTCCAGCCCAATAGCCTTCTCAGGTCCTTCCAACCCTCTCCTCCTCACCAAGTCTTGCGTTAGCCCCACGAGTTTTTCTCAAAGCCCTGGTAAGTGCATGTTGCCTCCTTTGAAGGTCAAGATAAGAGGTGGGCAGACAGTGGGCTTGGCAGAGGGACAGAGGATTGAGTTACACAACGTCTCTGTAGGTCTCTGGTGGCTGAGGAAGCTTGGTGAGACCTTGGCTGTGGTGAGACCTTGGCTGTGGCTTGCTCCCTTCTAGGCATGTGTCCACTCGCTTCCATCAGTCCTCCCCTCTGCCTGGGAAGGGAGAAGCTGGAGGACTTACAGATGTTTGGACAAAGTGTGGGAGCAGGGTGGCTTGTGAGGGGACAGCTGTCCTCAGGGTACAGGCAGATGGAGAAGCAGGAGGTTGGCTGATGGGGGAGAGGTTCTGTGGGGTTCAGCTGGGAGACCACCCTCATCCATGGCATCATCATCCCCAAGTGCAGCTTTGGGGTTCAGCTGCCTGGGTCACCCCAGGAGCTGCAGCAGCATCCTCAGGAGCAGGCAAGGATCCTTCCGCCTCCTGGACAGCGCTGGCTCGCTGCTCCCGGCCAACAATTGCTAGGAGAGATGTTCTAATATAATGAAGATTAGTGGGTGTCATTAAGAGGATGACGTCTTGCTCCGTCTGTCTAGAAGGCATTTGTAGGAAAGCCCTTGCATCCAAATCCCATCGAGACAGGCAATTACGGTAACTGTCCTTAACCCTTTCCTCTTTATTCCTTCTGGTTTCTGGTCCCTAGAGCCCGGTTGCTTAATGTCCTCATTTTTCCTCCTGTGGTTCTGCTGAGAGGGTTGAACTCTTTGCTGATCCGTGCAGTGGTTTTCGTCAAGAAGTCTGTCTGTTTGTGGGACAAATCCCAGGTCTCTGTTGTTGTCCCATGCTTGTGTTGGCCGGTCAATGGATGAAGGGTCCAAGGCTGCTAGAGCTGGTCTTCAGATCAGAGACCTTCAACTTGCTCCTTTGAATTTGTCTCCTGTCCCAGCACACAGGGACCCTCTTTGTTCCATACCGCTGATCGGGTGGATGTCGTGTACCACGTGAAGGTGGTCAGGGCTTTGTGGCCACCATGAAGATGCTGGAGCTTCCTGGTTGAGGGAAACACAGCGTGTCAGACATGGAGCACAGCAGCAAAGCATTAATGACCTTCTTCTCCCCTTCTGCTCCCTGGGAAACAGGAGGTTCATTACTTGGGGACTTGCCAAGAACAGAAGAACCAGACCTAAAAAGGTTCCCCGGTCCCAGTTGTAGGCTCCTCTGCTCTGGGAGAAGGTGAGAAGTCTGCTCACTTGAGTATGCAGTGTCCCGCTCTTAGAGATGCCTCCAGGTTGGCCTGGCTGCTCGGTTTGTTCTATAACTCTCAGGTCAGACATGGAAGCTTAGGTGATCAGGGGACTGTCCTCCAGTGGTGGAGCAGCTGGAATAGCTCCTCAGGGCCTGGGCTTGCTGCTGCCCTGTGAGCCCCTGCCTGTCCACCCCTTCTTTCTGCTCCCAGCTGCAGTGATGGCAACGTGCATGCTTCAAAGCCATGGTGAAACCCTCATTCTGTGCTTCAGAGCTGGAGAAGTTGTGGCCACCCACCACAGCTCGTGTCTGTGCCTTGCTGTATCTCCAGCTCTGCCCTCTCGCTCGCCCTGGCTTTGTCTCTTTGGTAGAGAGGTAGGACATCCAACCCATGAGCAGGGAGGAGTGGATCCTGTTTCTGCTGGGGGCATGTTAGAAGAGCAGGACAGCAACTGCTTCGTCTGTAGATCCTTGTAATGCTCTTGACATGGTCTTCCTCAATTTGTCCTGGACCTTCCCAGCCAGAAGAGTTTAAAGAGATCTTTGATCTTCTTGTGGTTTTCAACATCTCATGGTCAACAAGAGTCACTCCATAGCTGACTGTCTTGCAAAGCAAGTATGAAAGTGAGGAGAGAATTGGGGTTGGCTTCCAAAAGACCTGGTGCCATCTCTCTGATAGCTCCACAGAGCCTCGCGTGGCCCATCAAGCACCTGAGGTTTAGGAGGTGGTTGTGTGTCTGTCTGCTGGACGACCTCTGTTTTGAGACATGGCTGCAATTTGCCGACCTTTTATGGCTGTCTTCATCTCTTGGCTCTCACACAGGCTGTGTGCTCCAGATGTTGCTAGATTCATTCTCCAGCCATGGGAGTGTTCAGTGTCCAACTCTTGCACTGACCCCGTTCAGCTCTTCTCCATCTGGCCACAGACCGGCTGGTTGTTGGTGCCATAGTGCCTTCGCGGGGATGCAGGGAACGGGTTTAATTTGCACTGTTGGCACAGAGGTAGGTGAAGCCAGGTACCGAATTCAGGAGGAGACTCGTAGGAACTTGGAAGAAGCCTGGGACAGAGGTGAGGAGCCACCACACCAGACTTTGAATGCAACTCCTGCCAGCTGGCCGTGCACTGAGTATGTGAGAACAAATACAGCCATGACACTGGGGAGGAGAAGGTCTCCAGCCCCTTCTGGTTGCAACCCCTGAATTCATCTGAGCTTCCCGAGGAAGCCCATACCCTGGAGCCATCCTGGGGACGGGAGCTCAGCATCTCGGGGCTGAAGCTGCCTTCACCGCTGGTGTCAATTTTAGCCAAGGCGGCTGCGAGGCCACATTCCTCTTCCGACAATGTCAAAGATTCACGTCTCAAGTGTGCCCACAAACATTTGCTGGCCGAGGAGACACCTGCCCAGCAGAAGCAGCGTGGTGGCCGTCCCAGCTGTCCCGCACAGGGACACGTGCTGCTGCCAGCTGCTCGATTTATCCCCTGCCTCGTTCTGCTCAGGCTTCATCGTTCATGACTGTGAGTTAAGACCACAGCTTAAGGCTTCTCTGTAAATAAATGTGCCCGTTCCTGATATTTAAAGGTAAATCTGTTGCTTGTGATGAAGAGGCACAGCCCTAATACCAGTGATTGCTTGGAGAGCCATGAGATTAAAATCCCGTATTTTGGAACAAAACTGAAGAGTGGTTTGGAGGGTTCATCACTGTTCTTGGGCGTACCGCTGTGGTGTAACCTCCTGGGCTGGGACCTCTGCCCCAAGTCCAAGTCTCCAAGGGGCAGAAGGGAGGCAAACCCAGTCTCTTCTCCCCATGCAGCTAAAGCTTAAAGTCCATCTGTCTCGTGGCTTCATTTTTGAAGAGCTGGAGCGTCTTTCTTGAATGTAACTTGGCGCCCGGACTGTGGAGCTGGGAGCGGTTTCCTCCACGCTCTTTGCCACAGCCTTGCACTTTTTCCATGCTCAGCCAAACACCGAACTGTGGTCTTGCTTTGAAAAGTGAACAACCGTCCTCATCCTCAGCATGAGCCAGATAACTTATCTCAAATGCACATGCGTAGTGCCCCAGTGATGGACCTGTACTGTCCCTCTAAGCCGAGAGCAACCCTTCCTGCTGAAGGGCTTCCAGCAAACAGCCAAGCTCCAGCTTCCAGGACCTGTTCTTCAAAGCCAACGTGCTGCCGGTGGCTGTATCTGGTGGCTCGCACACAAACCGGGGCAGCAGGTCTAGCTTGGCTCCGTGGCCAAAAGCTCTTCTCTAAGAGAAGAAGCTACTCAATCAGCCTTGCCGCAGCCGTGGTAGCAATCAGTAGCTTCAAAGTCACCCGTCTCCTGGGATGGGTGGAGGTGAGCCCGTGGGAGGAGGAATGGTCTGGCACATCACCCTGACACCCAGCGTGTGGGCTTGGAGATTGGTCTTGTTGTAGTCCTTGGTAGGTGGCCGATCATGTCCCAGAGCCTGGTCAAAGAGGCAGGAGAGATCTTCTGGTGGGGGGGAGCTGGGGGAGGCGGCACCAAACTGCAGGCTGAGCCTGAGGGTGTTCGTAGCAGGGATGAATGATTCAGGTTGGAAATACCAAGAGGATGAAGGGCTTCAGCTTAGCGGACGGGGAGGGCTGCGCTCCGGGGCGTGTGAAATCTGCTGGGGATAGGCAAGAGCTAAAAATCGCCATTGTAGGAACTTGCTGTCGTGCTGATGGAGACAAAGCAAGCAGATCCCCTATTGATCTGCTATTTAAGGAAATGTCACTTCTGGCCTCTTTGTATTTTGCAGCTAATTCCTCTTAATGATAAAGGCGTCTTTGTGCTCCCTTCTCCCCGTTCCCTCCTCCCTCTCAAAACAAGAAAAATCTCGCCTTGTTTCCGTGACATTTGGGTTTCAGAAAACAGGCTGGTTTGGGTGATTGGTTTAATCATACATCTGAGATGGGGAGAGCGGCGCTGATTGCCTCCTGGGGATCTGGCGTTCGGCTTCCCGCAGGCATCCGGGCCCTCCATGCGCGGCGCCTGGTGTGCCGTGCCTGCCTCGGCTGCCGGGACGGGTTGTGTCGTGGGTCTGCCAAGGTGGCAGACCCTGATCTTGTGCTTCCTCCTGGCCGGTTCCTAATGAGACTGATCCTGGGGCGCTCGCTGGAGACCCCCCAGCCACCATGGCTTGTCCTCTTGTAGCTTGAGATCACAAACCAAGAGGACAAGGTGAGTGCTGTGGCCAGGTGTGGCAGGTAACTGAAGCTGACGCAGACCTTCAGCAAGGTCAACCTGGCCTTCAGCAATGAGCTACCAGCCCGCGCTCACCAGGGACAGCCCTCTGAGCTCGTTTCAGCCTTCGCTTATTAGCTACAGACCGCAAAATCCCTTTCCTATGGATTCGTGGCCTCCAATGTAGGGTCTGCAGGGTGGGCTGCAGACCTGTCCACCACACCTGCTCCACTCAACGTGATGTTCAGAAACTGCTGAGATTTCACCAGAAAACGGGGGGTTTCATCATCTCAGCGGTGTCTCAGAGCCCCGCTTTCCCCCTCACTGCTGCAAAAAGGGTGGCTGAAAAACTGCACTGTTGAATGGGGTGGGGGGGCGGGAAGGCTCGTTATCTCCCTCTTGTCTTGATTCAGCTTCCGCTGCTGCTAATTAGAGCGGATGCCATGGGAGCAGCTTTTCCGAGAGAGGAGGAGTTAGCAGCGCTCAGGCTGCGAACGTGGGAGATATTTCACGTAGAGATTTGGTGTTGCGGGCTTGAAGCTAAAAGTGGTACGATAGCGCCGACCAGAGACAAGGGATCGGGCAGTCCCTGAACGCTGTAGCCTTCTCCTTTCGTTAAAAAAAAATACAAATTAAAAAAAAAAAAAAAGGGTATTTTGACAGGGTGGCTTTTCCTTGCCTTGGTCACAGGTATCAATCCCTCAGTAATATTTTAGCTGGAGAATGAAATTGTCGTGTGCAGCGGAGCCCTGTGAGACCTCAGACACGCTTCAAACCAAGCTTTGCAGTCCACAGAGATGGGCTGAAGGTTTGGCTTCAGCCTTCCCATCGCTCTGAATTACCCCCAATAAGACCCAGCCTGATGTTCGGCTTCCAGGACACCCCATGGCTCATGTTGTATCCATCAAATGGTGCTCGTGGTCTCTCCGCTGGTATTTAGCAGGAGACAGAAAACAGAGGGCAGCTGTGACGCCGTCCGGTTAGTGGTAATGCTGCACCTTCTCCATGGCTCCTCCACAGACGGGTGATCCTTCCCAGAGCAAAGACCAAGTCCCAAGCCAAGATCGAGTCCTGGATCATCCTGGGAAGAGGTTGGCAGGTCGTGGAGCTGGTCTCCTGCCACACAGCTCCGTCTGGAGCTGTCAGCCCCCCCATCATCCCACCAGGAGCGGTGGGTGACGTCTGGTGTCCGTGAATACGGGCAGCGAGATCAGTCCATCTCCTCCTGATCCCGACAAGTGTAAAACCTGTTCAAATTGCAGTTCCTCTCGGTCTTCCCTGTCGGAGAGACGCGTCAGCCCATCCCAACCAAAGCTAAAGGAGGACGAGAGAGGGAGACCCGCGGGCACAGTAAGTGAAGGCAAAGAAGCTTGAAGGATGAGAAACGCACGACAGAACACAAGCCCAAGGGTGCTCCGTGCTGTGCCAGGCTGGTTTTACACCAGCTTTGGGTACCGGGTGCAGCCTAACCAGGAGCGCTCAGCCCAAGCCATGGCTCAGCTCCGTCCTGCCCCATCCAGACCATCGCTAGGACATGGCCCAGTCTGGATTTGACCACAGAAACCAGTTTAGCATCACTGAGGTCAGTGCAGGGGTTGGGAAACTTGAGCCCAGCGCTCACACTTCTCTCCAAATAACCATTTTATTGCCCAAACGATGCAGGTTTCATCTCGCTCACGCTGGTTTCTGTAGGAATTGGTTTTGACCATATTGCAGGTTTCTTAAAAAATGAAGTCCAAGGAGGACGTGAGATTTCCAGGCGGGTCGATACAGATGGGAACAGAGATTGCAAGTGTAGAAGAAGGGTTGGAGAGACCACAGTGGGGTTGCGGGCACACCTGCGATGACCCCTAATCTCATACAAGCTGTAAGCAACGAGCGCTTGAGCAGGAATTTAAAATATCTCAGGTACAATCTAAGCTCTGGGATATTTATCTATGCTGTAAGCGTGTGATTCTGTACGTGCAAATTTGGGGGAACAGCAATACTTGCCGATGAAGAGCAATGAAGTTGTAGCCTGTCTTCCTATCCCCTAATTTAGTTATAAATTATTAAAAAGTTGAGTTTTCCGGTGGCTTTTGCACGATGAGGCTGGATGGCTGTCCTACGGACAGTGTCCTAGCTGGAAAATTTAGGAGGGATCATCGGAGGCTTCGGTCTGAAGCCCAGACACCTTCTAGGCTTGCTGCGGAGAGCAGGCAGGCTCTTCCCAGCTGCCCACCTTTGCCGGCATTTCCAGGAAGATATTTGCGTTGCCAGAGCGGCGTCGGGCAGCGCGCCAGGTACAGGGAGGTTTTCTGCCGTCGGCTCATCGCTGACCCCGGGCTTCGCAGCGGGATGCGCTCGGCGCGGCGGCCGCCCATCCCCGGCTGTGCCGGCGGTACCCAGCTGGGAGGAGAGGGGGCTGGGCTGCATCCCGCATCCCCGTCCCCAGGGGATTGTGCTCGGTCCAGTTTAGCACCGGACGGGGGATCTTAAAGGCGTTGAGCTCGGGAGGGTGGTGAAAAGTCGCGGGGACGAGATGCGCCCGGCTCCCGTGGCCAGGGGAGGAAGGTGAGGAAGAGCGAGGGCACGGGGATGGTGGGAACAGCCTGGGGACAGCGCAAGGACCCGGTTGCGTTGCGGGGCGGTGGCGGGGTGCCCGGAGTCCTGTGCTTTTCCAGTGGATGCGGGCCCCGATGCGTTCACAGGACATTGGAAACCAATATATTTGAATTAATCATTCAAATTAAGGGCTTCCCCCCCCAAGAGGGGAAAACCCATTTAATCCTAGCGCTAAATTATAGTCGTCATCTGCAAAGTCCAAATAACACTGGGACAAGCAAACGTATCTTGAAAAAATGTGTGTATTTAGGTAGGTTTTGTGAATATTGTTGCTTTTAAATCGCCTTTGGAGAAGCGTCGCGGTATCATTCATTTAAAAGCCAGAACGATGCTGTTAAGATAATTGCACTTAAGCCCAGCTGTGACCTGTGCTTTTATTCACCAGTCCTGCGTTGATTTAATGTAGCTGCCGATCGGCTCCGTTAAAGGCATCGCAGTCGAAATCATGCATGCAGAAAATAATGTTGGTTGTCATGACTGGTTTTAAGGTAAACAGAGCTGTGGCTGGTCTTAATTATTGCAGGTGTCAAACTAATTCTGTTTAAGCGTCAGGGATGGTGTCTGCCTGCCCGCAGCGGAGACGCGGTGCAGGGTGAGGATCGCTTGTGTCTCTCCAGCAAAAGCAGCTGGAAGCAAAGCAATTCCTGGGCGAGGGAGCCGGGGAGCGTGCACGGAGCGTGCATGGAGTGCGCGGAGCCCAGCAGCCCGGTGCCGGAGGTTTCTCCTCTCACCTCTGCCGTTGACTTTCCGAAGGCTGGAAGAAGATCGGGGAGGGTGTGTTTGAGCTGGCAGGGAGATTTAAGAGCATAAGTCGCTTGAGTGCTTTGGAAAAATCCTCCCCTAAATAAATGAAATGTTTCAGTCCACGGAAATTATGCAAATTTGCAAAGAAATTGATTTTGCCGATGGAAGATTAGAGGGATTTGGGAATTACTTTTGTCATGGAAATGTACGCAGAGTCGTGAGTAGTCTTGCCTTCCCCGCAAGGAAAAAATAGCAAAGGGAACCCAGTGCCAAGCCAGGGATAACAGAAATACTTTGAATTTCTGGAGGAGCTCCTGCGCCAGGAGGGTGGCAAGCCTCAGCGGGGCTCGCTCTCCTCTCCAGCAGCATCACTTTTCATTTGCTGGAGTAACCGAGCTGCTCGTGGGCACGGTGGCCGCAGCCACAAAAAAAGGCCTTTCACGATATTCCTTTTGCAGGCAGAAAATTCAATTTAGGCTGTAGCAATGCTTTCCGGTGTTTAGCAATAATCCAGGGCAGCACGACGGAGCTTTCAGGTTTATTGGCTGCTGCTGCTTAATATTTTGATTGAAAGCTCTACCTTGGCTCTATGATTTGATGGGCAGGGCTGCTTCGCAGGGATTTTTACTCGTGTCCGCTGTTGCCAGATGCAGGCTGCCATCTGAAACATTAATGCAAGCTGCAAATGTAGGAATTAAGAGGCGCTTTCACCTGGTTTGAGTTAAAACACCTGGATTTAGGATGGATTCGTGTCCGTATGGGGACGGTGGAAGGGCCGAAGCATGGGGCTCTGCAGAGCATCACTTGGTGCTCATCTCTTACTGCTTTGTGGTACCCGGGTTTTTAGCTTGGAGGTTTGGAGCTGTTGGGGTGGGAAAAGGGCATCAGACTGGGCAGCTCTTCCTTACGGAGCTGCTCTTGATTTGCAGCTCTCCCCCCTCCTCCTTGGTGCTCCTCTCCTGCCAGGTCTGCAGGCAGGGATGCGCGCCAAAAACCCACGGGTGACGGTGGCAGGACAGGGTGAACGTCCTTGCAAGAAGAGGAGTCATTGGGAAGGACAACGGCATGGCTGCACGACCTTCTCCATCCATGCAGATACAGTGCCTGCGGCTGCAGAGCCGGGCTCCGCGTGCGGGGAAGGAGAAGCTCTGCTGTCCCTGCCGCACCTCCCTGCCGGCTCCCAGCGAGGCATCGCTGCCCGCGAGGCAGGGCTAACCCCAACCGTGCCACCATCGGTGCCTTGCACTGTGCTTTGCGGTGTTGCCGCATGCTGGAGCATGGCTGGGACTCTGCTCCAGCTGCCACATGGGTCCCGTTGTCACCCAGACCATAGATGTCACCCCGACCATAGATGTGACCCAGGTAGCGTTGGGGGAACACCACATTTCGGGGTGATGGGGAAGACATCCCCCCAGCTTCCCCTGGTTTTGTCACCTTCCTCGGGTGCTGATCTCCCCTCCTTTTAGCTGAAGAGGCAGAGAAACACCAGCAGGTTGATCTCCCATAGCTTGGGAGATGCAGGAGAATGGCCACACATCCCCATCGTCTTCTGGCCTTGGTGCTCCAGCTGGTGTCACCTTGGTGCATCTGGGGGGCTTTGGGGACACCTTCCGTGTCCCCTGCTCTTTCTAACCATAGCAATGCCACCCACAGAAGCAGGAGGAGATGGGGTTTGATGACACCAAGGTGACACACTGACGGCGGCTTGGGCCGCTCCGGTGGCGTGGCTTTGCCGAGTATCGTCGGGGCCGTGTGTCACAGAGGCTTTCCAAGGTTGCTGATATTTTTACAGCAATGGCTATTCATCACTCCTTGGCGGCCATTTGGTGTTACAACCTTGATGCCTCCTGCCTTGCTGGGAGTTCATACTTAAAAGCAAGCAAAAGCCTTAACCTCATCTCCAAAAACAAGGCACCCATGGACGTGTCTGGAGTTTAAATTACTCGTCTGTGTGTAGTAGAAAAACATTCGCAACTTGGGGAAAGGAGTATCAGAAAGGAGAGGGGTAATGAGAACTTGGGCTCTCAAGTGGCCCTGGAGCAGACAGACAACACCTTGGCTCCCAGTTGTCCACCCATGAGGTCTGGGGACCCCAAGGAGGCACCTGGAGTCTCCCCTTCTTCTGTGATGTGCTGCAAATCACTAACGAGCTGGTGCGGTCTCATCCAGGTTCAAAATTAATTTGGGATATGTGTTTCTGAGCAGTAGTGGGAGTGGGAGACTGATGCCCGCAGCCTATGGTAGCACTTGAGACTAGAACCAATTTCTTTACCTGCTGCAGAGAAGGACCTAGCTATCAGGAGATCAATTTGCTGGATCCCATCCCACCACAAGTTCCATAACGTTGCTTGTCCTTCCCTTGCATGGCCCGTCTTGCCGTTTGAAAGCAAATGGAGGGTGCAAGGAGATGCCGAGAGGAGCTGTGAGATTTGGTCTGGGGTTGCAAAGTGCTCGGAGATGTCCGTGAGCAGTGTCCTCTGCTCTTGGGGGACGAGTCCGGCGCAGACGTGGGTTGTGTGTCACCCGGGGGGTGATGGTGCGAGATCCTGTGGGATGCAGAAAACACGGTGATAATTTCCACTCTACTGGGCGTGCTGCCGGCAGCTCTTCGCTGGAGACGGTGCCAAAGCTGGACTGCGCAAGCGGTGGTGGATACTGACCTCACGTTAATGAGCAGAAGATGTGGTCCATCACTTGGCGACTCAAAGAGCTTCTCCCGTGAACACTGCTCGCAAATGATTAAGAAACACGAAGGCAGCTGGTGCTCACGGCAGGACCCCCAGCGCGAGCGGCTCCGGGTGGGACACGCTGCCTGGCTCTGCTGGCAATCCTCACTGCCTCTCCTGCTTTCTTGCCTTGAAAGCTTTGGGGTCCATATGTAAAAAGCAGCTTATTAATGGAGATTAACGACCTTCGGTTGGGCAGAAGGAGTAAGAGCAGAGGGAACATGGAGCCCTTTTAGGGGAGGAGACCCCCGCAGAAGCTGCATCCTGCAGCCAAGGAGTTGCATGTATAAGCCTGAATTAACAAATAGACTCTCAATAGAATTTATGGTTTTACTTGAAAATCTCAAAAAAGGCATTTCAGCCACTTTAACCGAAGCACATACGTTCCTGTACTCCCTACCTGCAGCAGCCGAGGGGTTTTCTTTTTCATTTGTTCACATGAAGAATGAAGCCAAGTTCTGCCTCGATGGGTTTTGTGGGGTTTGGGGTGATTGTAGGGGAGAGCTAAGAGCTTCTGCAGACAACGTGCGCTCCTGCAGCCGCCCCAGACTGTGGGGTGCCACCATCTCCTTGGGTTTCTGCCCTTATGTTTGCAGGGTCCATCTGATCCTCGGCAGTGAGCAACGGCATCCGTGTGCGTTAACCATCGGAGCAGCCGCATGCTGTATCCGGGGGCTGGCATGCTCTGCCTCGGCCGTGCTGCCCCGGTTCCTCCCCAAAAGCCCCGGCTGATGCCAGGTTGTCCAAGACCCTCAGCCAAGACCCTCGTGCATGGTCCAGGCAGGAGAAGCAGCACGTGCAGGAGCAGAGCAAGAGGCTGCTCTCCATTTACGTTGGCTGGAAATCAAGCTTGCGGGTTTTTAGCTTTGGTGGTCTGAAGGCTAAAGAAATTTGATCTGATGAAAGCAGAGTGCAGGGACTGAGAGAAGATGCTCAAGTTGCTCCAAAACACAGAACATACCCGCCGGTTGCATATATTCTTATGTTTAATGGGAAAGCCAGCACTGAAGGCATCAAAAAGTACGTGAGGAACCCAGGACTGGTGCCCCGCAGCCCCCATGGGATAAGCAGGAGTGTCCTGATCCAGCAGCTCCACCGCATCACTCTAGATCTGATTTCCCTGGCTCCTGCCCAGCCTTGGTCCGATTATCCATCCCTTCTTCTTCTAGTTCATCATCCTCAAGATGCAAGTCCCCATCTATCCTGGTGGCTGCACAACCGTGGTCCTAGCTGGCCGCGTGAGCTGGAGGGCGTGTGATGAGGATGTGCTGGGTAGCGCAGCGTGGGTTACGCAGCCGGCTCCATCTTTGCAAGAGCACCTTGGGCTTCCCAACCTGAAAACTGGACCTCAAGCTTGCTCACTTGGTGACAGAACACCAGGACGATGTCCATGGAGGTGGCATGCAGCCAGCGGTGGCTGCTGAAGGATATTAAGGGCAGGCCAGCGACCCAGGCTGTAATTACCGCAGTTAGTAACCATGGTGAAAATAAATGAGTGTCCTCTGTGGTGGGATAATTGATGAAGGAAGAGGAGACCTCGGTTAACGTCCATGCGGCAGCGGGAAGGTGATTTGTTGCTGGTGGGGTCGTAATCCTTTCTTACCTGCTGGCATCACGCTGCCTCCAGACTCACCGCCCCAGCACTGATGGGAAATGATGGAGCAGGAGGGGGATGAAGTCGATCCTTGGCGCTCTCCATAGCAGATCTGTCTTCTCACCTCACTCAGCGTTTTAGCTTGTTGATGCCAGGGCGTCGCAGCCAAGTGTTTCTTGGCATTTCTGACCTAGCAAGGCTTTCTCCCGTCACCCTGCCCTGACAGTTTGTGCTGTTCAGGCCACACTCCTACAGTTGTGGAGGGAGTTTCAGGGGTCTGGAAGGGTTTGATAAGCGGTTGAGATCCAACAGCCAGTCTGGAGGGACCAGGAGGGACCCAAACTCATGCAGATCTGCAACGGCAAGAAGCTGGCAGGAGGCTCAAGTCCTCGGGAGCTCGAAAGGCTGCTGCAGAAAGGGAAGGAAGAAATTGTTCCCCACATCCCCTGGAGTGAGGACAAAGTCATGGGCAAGCGATGAGCAAAGTGCCAGGACATGGTGGAGCCTCATGTGGGGAGATATTTATATATGCCTTTTCGTGAGCATTTTTCCGCAAAACTCGGTAATTGGACTCACTCCACCTTTTTCTAAAGGACAGAAAGGACAAGTGGCTGTGCAAAAATAACTGAGAATGAGAGAGGAATGAGCTGGGAGAGCAGCCTGTGCTCCCAGATGTGTCACAGACAGTGCCTCCGGTATCTTCTGTGCCAGCATGGGACTCGGCGAGGAGCTGATAACACAGTGTGCTTCCCTGTGCCTTGGAGGCAGCAGCAAACTCCAGCTCAGATCCCTCCTGCGAGACAAGCGATGCTTTCGGCACCTCCTTTAAAACCACCTCTGCTCTTCCTCCTGAGTGTCCCCTGCCTGAACAGCATCTCCCAAGGACGTGAAATGTGGATTTAGTGGATGGAAACCCTCTGCTAGTTGGGGTGATCCATGCGCCACCCCGCTATGCCAGGTCGTGCAGGGACAGAAGAGCCTCTTCTTGCAGAACCCCCCCACCAGTGGCCATGAAATCTTTTGGACAAGGTGGAAAGGACTGGAGAGCAACAGGGATAGCAAAGAGGAAAACCAAAGCATGGTCTTAAGCAGGTAGAAGTGGGGAAGGCAGTACGAGCTGGCTGGAGCTGGTGGCTCTGCTGCCCTCTTGGAGAAACAAGGAGCCATCTTCAACCTTCAGGACATGACACAGAAGATCTTGCTGTAGCCATGCTTCCACAAAAGCAGGGAAAAAGGTTTAATTCTTAATTCGTGTGGTAACTTGGCATAAGGAGAGCTGCCTCCAGCTCTCAGGATCCACGAGATCCACTGAGAGTGGTGGGTGGTGAGAAGTGTGCATTGGGCAAGACATCAGACAGGACATTTTGGCAGCAGAACTGGAGCCAAGGCTGGTGGGCTGCTCAGTGTGACCTCTGAGAACCGTGCCGGCAGTGGGGGGTCCAGAGATGATGCGTGCTGCCCAAAAGGAGTGGGAAGGCCCTCTTCTGCTGGGCACAGATCTCCCTCATCTCTGGGATTTCATCATGAGAAGATGCTCCAGTGATCTGTAATCGATGAAAGCTGTGGGTCACCAGGTTCAAGAGATCCAGTATAGAGTTGGCAGTAACCCAGAGTCTTGTACTGTCCACTGCTTCATGTGGATGGGAACAGAAGCATGAGACAACTCTTGGGCCAACTCTTCATGAGGTGAGGTCACTGTCCCTCATTGGAGATGCCATGGGTTGGGACAGCCCTGGAGAACGAACCTGAGCTGGGTGGCAAGACTGCAGCCAGTGGTGTCCCTGCAAAAAGTCCCTCTCCATCTTTCTTGGAGGCCCCTTTAGGGACTGGAAGGCTGCTCAAAGGTCTCCCCGGAGCCTTCTCTTCTCCAGGCTGAACAACCCCAACTCTCTCAGCCTGTCTCCATTGCAGAGGTGCTCCAGCCCTCGGATCATCTTCGTGGCCTCCTCTGGACCCGCTCCAGCAGGTCCATATCCTTCTTGTGTGGATTGCCTTTGGGGCGGGAACCACTTAGACATGTCTAAGGCTGGAGCTGCATAGATGTGTCTAAGGCTGAAGCCCAAGCTTGGCTGAAGTTTTGCTCCTCTGACTATTTGACACTTTATTTTGTAAGGAGGTGGTAACTTGACATAGTGAGTTGGTCCAAGCCTTGATGTCCACCCTCCTGCATCCCTCACAGGAGATGCCGTGGATTGGGACAGCCCTGGAGAACGAACCTGAGCAGGGTGGGAAGGCTGCAGCCAGTGGTGCTTGGGCATGTCCATCCCCAGCAGATGGTCTGCCAGCTCGGACCTGCCACAGGAGAGGTGGATTCATTTGAGAAGGGTTGAGTTGCTCCCCACCCCTTGGGCTCTCTTGCTCATTCCAGGACGCTGAGCAGCCCCGAGGGGAAGGTTGGACCAGCTCAGCTGGAGCCCAGCCAGCCTCGCCCAGGTTGTGCAGCTCCCTGCAACCCGGTCCCAAGGAGTTAATCCTGCAGGGTCGAGATTGTCCTGAGATTATAATTATTTCTGCCTGTGAATTATTAATAAAGAGGAAAAAAAAAAACCTCTTTGATTCATTGCAAATTGCAATTAAGTTTGAAATGGAGAACCTACAGATGTGCTGCTGGAGCATCGGTGATGGGAGACACAGCTTTGTGGGATGCATCATCATTCGGAGGAGATGTTACCCACTAGGACTGTCAAATGCCTTAACAAGAAGATGGACTTCAGGTAGAGGTGAAGGAGGTCTTCTCCTGGCTCTAGTTGGAGGCTCCAGGCTTTTTTCATTTGTGGATGAGTCGGTCTCTGCTGAGCCCTGCTCAGGTGAGCTCCTGGCACACTCGGCACGTTGCCCAGCTGAGCTTTCACCCTTGTTCGCACCAGGACTGCCACGGAAGCTGCCTGTTGGGTGGCGATTCGGGGATGATTAGTCACATCTCAGAATTAAGAAGGTCCCCATTGGCGCTTGTTCGCACGTGCACGTTGTATGTACGAAAACAGGCTCCACCGGGCAGTTTCCAGCGCGATGCCGCGCGGGTTTGGGGTGTGCAGGTGCAGCCTCTGCAAGTCACGCAACAGCGAGATGCTGTAGGATGCTCTACATTGAAAGACGTTCAGTGGAAGTGCGCAGGGCATCATCGCACGGGATGCGAAGTGGCTGAGGGATGCAGTGAGCTTGAGCATCAAGAAAAGGAAACCATGGGCATCCGCCACCACCGCTCCGGCTCCCGCTTGCCTCTCCGTGGGCATCATGCACATCCTCATGGCCGTGCTGAGATGCTCATCCCATCTGGGGCTGGCCCTGGCGTTTTCTTGGGCGATGAAGGGGACAGAGGGCAGCTGCTGCTCTCACCTCTTGCAGCGCTTGTGCCCCATCCCTTTGGGGACCAAGGTGTCCATGCGCCGTGCGGGTTTAGGCAGTTGGCTAAGCTGTCCCTCCCCTCCCTGCCCCAGCACATCGGCACTCCACTTCGGTGCTGCCAGAAGTAGCTGCCCCATGGCCTTGGGGTACAAGGCAATGGGAATTCACGTTTTGTGAGGCTGGGACATCTCTGCACAGGTCGGGGTTGTGTTTTCAAGCCCCCCCTGAGCTATTTAGCATCCCCACAGGAGCCAAACTGCGGTCAGGGATTCAGTCCCCTGGCCTGTCCCCGCACCGCGGGGCTCCCTCTGCAGCAGAGGGGGCAAAGTCTGAAGGGTTTTGCCTTCAACATCTTTTTAAACGATGCTTGGGATTATTATTTTTTTCCTGGTTTTAACATAACCCAGCTCCAGCTGGGAACCGGAGGAGGGTGTTAATCGCGGGCAGGGGGCTGGATGGAGCGGGTGAGATGGGTTAATCCTGGGTGCTGTGAGGAAAGCAAGAAGAGGTGGGAGAGATGGGGCTGGGCGTAGGCGGCTTCTCCTTCTCGCCCTGGGATGGGACATCCCAGCAAGGGGCCGGTTGCAGGTGGGGACTGTGGTGGGGTCAGTCCCTGCTCCCTGCAAGGACTGCGTTCGCGAACACCCATGAAACTGTCACCCAATGTACATCTACCCCAAGGCTTGTCCCCAGTGGGTGGCTGTGCTCGCTCCTCCATTGCCATTCAGCTCCAAGAAGCACCAAGGCACGAACGGGGAGGGCTGATTCAGGGCTGTCTCCTAGAGATGTGCTCCAAGGGGTGTCATCGCTTTTCGGGGCTTGGCTTTCCAGCCTGCGCGTCCTCCGTGCACCCTGGGGGTTGCTGCGGTCTGCGGGAGCCAGGGAGGGCTGCGGGCTGGTGCCACTGCATTTGGGACAGTGGCAATGCCCTGGTCTCTCCATCACTGACGTGCTCTTCACCTGATGGGAGAGGCCTGGGGTGCTTGGGCATGTCCATCCTTTGGGCTCTGCTGTGGCCGAGGGTCTGGGGGGGTCCCTGGGCAGCAGTACGGGGACGTCTGTCCACCTGTGGGCGCGGGGGGGCTTCGCTGGCTGATGGCGGCGCTGTGTTTCTCCCCGCAGGACATCGTCCCTGCGATGGAACGCCGGCACCAAGGAGCGGATGCTGATCAAGGTGACCGACCGCGAGCCCAGCTTCCTCATGCACCAAGGCAACGGCTACACGCCCGAAAACCAACCGGGCACCCGCTCGCGGCGACCCTCAGGGGGCCAACAGTCGCCCAACCTACAAACCTTCGCCCCCGACACCGACAACTCTGTTTTCTTCCCGGAGAGGAAGCAGTCGCCCTTCTTGAAGAGGGCTGAGCACGTGGGCAGCTGCTCGCCGCTGCTCGGCCGGGGGGACTCCTTCTGCTCCCCGCTGCAAGCCCAGCACCGCAAGCACTCCAGCGAGTCGCAACCCTCCTCACCCCGCTACGCCTACGAGCCCCCCCTCTACGAGGAACCCCCCATGGAGTACCAGGCTCCCATCTATGACGAACCCCCCGTGGACATGCAGTACGAAGCCAGCGGGAGCTACAAAGCCGGCTCGCCGCAGAAATCACCCATCCGTAAACCTCACCCCTTCCTGCAATCACCCAAGCAAGGCTCCAACTCGCCCTACCAGCAGTTGGTGCTCACCAAACAGAAGTGTCCTGACCGGTTCATGAGCCTGGAGTACAGCCCCGCCGGCAAGGAGTATGTCAGGCAACTGGTCTACGTGGAGCAGTCGGGCTCCAGCCCCAAAATGAAGACAGGGTTGAGGCACAAATATTCCCCCAACCCCATCGGCGGCTCCTACTCGCTGCAGCACAGCCCCTGCCTGGTCCGGGACCAACGCTTGGAGATCAAATCGGGTGACTACAGCAGCATGGAGGGACCCGACTTCTGCCCTGGCCCAACAGGTGGCCAGGTGGCCCAGGGCGAGGACTCCATGTCGTGGTCCAGCCAACAGGACACCTTGTCCTCCACCGGCTACTCGCCCTCCACCAGAAAGAGGAAAAGCCGAAAGCCCTCCCTATCGCACGACCCCAACGCTTCCTCCACGGATGGCTCGGGGGACCGGGAGGTGTTGGGCGAGCAGATGCTGGGCGAGGAACGAGCCACCCCGGGACCCAACAGGTCACCGATGAACCGTACGGAGAGCAAGGCGGCGGAGGCGGAGGCAGCGCGGGGCTTCCCCGAGCCCTTCCTGGCACAGGCGCGCCTGGCTTGGGAAGCCCAGCAAGCCCACTATCACATGAAGCAACGGAGCAGCTGGGATTCCCAAAAGGACGGTTCGGGCTATGAGAGCGACGGTGCCCTCCCTTTACCCATGCCGGGTCCGGTGGTGCGAGCCTTCAGCGAGGATGAGGCCTTGGCGCAGCAGGAGAACAAGCACTGGAAGAGGAACACCTTCGAGAAGCTGGGCTTTCCCCAGATCCTGCTGGAGAAGAGCGTCTCCGTGCAGACCAACCTGGCCTCCCCCGAGCCCTACCTGCATCCATCTCAGGTAACGTCCTCGGGGATGTCCCCGGCATTGGGGGGCTTCGCTGCGTGCCCCGCACCACCAACCCTCGCCTGCCACACGGCATCTCCTCGGGTGCTGCACCAGGTTAGGCAGACCAAACCACATCCCCCCCACCCTCCTGGTTAAAGCTCCTTCTTCTTGTAAAGCCGATTTAAGTCCCTGCCTGTGCTGCAGATCCAGTGGGATGGTCTCCAGGCGATCCCGCACCTTCGAGGCCGCTGAGCACCAGCACAGGCACCTCTGCACTGTGGTGGCCTCAGCCCTGCACCGTGGCTTCAGGCGCTGCCTCTCCTCCCTTGGTCTGGCTGCTGCTCAGTGGGAGCCAGCTCTTGGACCCTGAGCGCCCGCCCAGCTCCCAGGGGAGCCCCGAGCTCCCGTCCCCAGTTGTGCTCGGTGCTCCCGGCACACGCACAGGGCTCGCATGCTTTGCAGTAACTCATCTCCTTGCATTTCATGTCCCGGCACCGTCGGACAGCGGTGGTGCAGGAGATTTCCCTTAGCAATCCCGCGATGGCTCAGCCCGGGCTTTGTAGCATCCTCCAAGGGCGCTGGATTCTGGGAACACCCAAAATACCACATCTGGTCCCCATCCGGCTGGAGGAGACACATGAGCAGGGATGTCCCATCTGCAGAGCGAGGGGAGATGGCCAGGGTGGGTTAAGAGCATCGAGAAAACCATCCCCTTTCCCCTCTCTCCACCTGCTTCGGTTTTCAACGAGCTCCTCTGCCAGAAATGAGGGTTTGCTCGCCAGATTGTTCCCAGCCGTAGCGGTTCGAGGTGCTGGAGCAGCGCCGCTGGCCCTTGGCTTTCATGGTGAGCAGGGACAGGCAGCGCCACGTTTGAGTTGGGGTCTTGAGCCACCACCACAGCTCCAGCCATCCAAGTGGTGGCTGAACCCGTCACCGGAACCACCAGTAACTCCAGGCAATTTCCAGGAGTTTTTCCCAGTGAGGACTGAACATAAGTTGAGGAGCTTTGTCCCTCCGGCACAGGCTGTCCCGTCCGATCGCAGGCAGCACCCCCACGGAGGTCCTGCCTCTATCTCCTCCCCGGCACGTTGGATTGACAGCGCTGCCAACCTGGCTGCCAGATTTGCTTTCTCACAGAAGTTGGTCCTTAGCAAGCTGGTCCCTCAAAGAAGTTGCATCTTAGCAAGTTGTCCCTCAAAACCTTGGGATGAAACAGCCACAAGTGCACCAGCTTCCCAGGATCTGCTTCCCAGGGCTCTGAGCTGCCTGTCCCCTCTCTGGGACTGAGCTGCCCCGGTCCTGGAGACCCTCCTGCCCCAAGCTCCCATCCCAGAGGTGCTGCCATAGACCATTCTTGTGACGGTGTAGCCTTCCTGCTGCTGATGGCCCCCCATGGGCTCTGACCTGGACCTGCTGGAGGTGGCTCATCCCCTGCATCCATCTTCCAGCCCATCAGACCTTTCCCATCAGCAGCTCTTGGCTTCTGGCTTTCAGCTCTCATGTCCTTTCCCCTCCAGCATCCAACACCCAAAATCTGCCCCTCTGACCTGTAGTGCCATGCTCGGGGCAAGGCCAGTGACGCTGCCCACGTCCCCATGGCCAGAGGAGCCCAGAGATGGGCTACGGAGGCAGGGAGGCAAGGACAAGGGTTGCCGGAGGAAGACCACTTGATTTGCTTTTGGATGCATCGAGGGGTGATATAAGGACACTAGGAAAGGCTATAACGGCTTTTTTAAAATGGATGATGACGCCGTGTGCGGGGACGGTTACCCTGGTGAGAGCAATCCCACCGGGAAAACTGCCTGGAAGATGGAGCTTGGTGTCAGGAAGGAGGAGGGAGACCCTGCACATGGACCTGGGAAACAGCAAATAATCTGGAAAACCCTTTTTTGCCTGTGGGAATGTGTGAGGAAATCAGTGGGGCGTCGCATCCAAAGGCAGCAGAAGAAAATTCCCCGTGCACAAGTGTCCCCAAGCACTCGGTGCTGCACGAGGAGGTTCAAACCCAAAACTGCAGAGCTCCAAATCCGCTTTGGATGCTCCCGTTGGCCAGGAGGAATAGCTGCCACCATTAGTGATCCCATGCCTTCTGCGTGGAGCTCGGGATGTGGTGGGACTCTTCTCCGCTGCCTGGGCGTTTCTGTCTGGTTGGCCCTGTCTGATGTTGTCCTCAAGCTCAGGGACACCCGTGCCAGGAAGAGCAGATTTCCAGCCACGGTGGTGAGACACTGGACCAGGTTGCCCAGAGAAGCTGTGGATGCCCCATCATTGGAAGTGTTCAAGGCCAGGTTGGACCTGATCTAGTGGAAGATGTCCCTGTCCATGGCAGGGGGGTTGGACTAGATGATATTTGAAGGTCCCTCACAACCCAAACCATTCAATGATCATGTCCAAGATTGTCATGTGGTTTTAATTTGGTTTCCCACACCCTCATCAGCTGGGGAACCTTCAACTTTGGTTGAAGTGGAAGCCTCTCTTGCAGTGGGCCCAGACCTGTGGCCAGCCCTGGCGGGGAGCTTTGTGTGGAGGGTTGTCCATGACAGCAAGATGTGCCAGAAACAGAGAAGAAAACCGGAGCAAAGGGACACTGGGGATGACGTGCGGGGAGGTGCAGAGACCTGGCAGAGGAAAGAAGCACACAGGAGGTGACGGGGCGGCACAAGCGATGCGTACGTGCCCGGTGTCGCCAACGGTGTGTCCCCACATTGGCCCTGGCACTGGGGTGCATCCAAGCCCCACCCACGTGGCACCAGGACCTCCTTCCCCCACAGCAAGCTTGAGTTGGCTTTGGGGTTTGAGCGTTCCCCTAATCCCCGAGCCGAAAGGAAGGTGACCCCACGGGCCGGGCAGTGGCAGCCCCCTGCCAGCACCCTGCCGGGAGGTCACAGCCAGCTGCCGTTGAGGCCCGATTGCGTATCCCCTCGTTGTAGCCCCAGGCTTCCCCCAAGGTCATTTAGGACTGTGCTAATTAGGGCTGAAGCTAATTTTCTACTGGCACTAGCAGCAGAGGATCCATCGCATTTTGCTGCCTGTGTCGCTCCCCAGCCTGACCACGCTGTCTGCTGGAGTGGACTTGGCTGGAGAAGGCTGATGTCCCCAGCCGACGTGGTCCTTTCCTTCTCCCCGGGTGCCCTGGATGAACAGTGTGGCTGTGGCCCAGCTCATGGAGCGGTTTTTGGAAGAGCCACGGCAGCAATGGCTGGTGAGCGAGAAGCCTCAGAGCAAGTGCTGCACCTCCTTCCACCCAGAAAGCCCCACGTGCCTTCAGCTGACCAGCAGGTTGGAGGACACAGAAGGACCTTTCGGGTGATGTGGCCTCCATAGGAACGGCAGGGCTGGGTTCCTTGAGGGGTGAAGCTCCCGTGTCCCCGCGGCCAGGTCTCTGTCGTCATCACTGCAGTGCAAGATGGGGGCTGAGCAACATCAATGGAAAGAGGAGACCTCAACATTGGGAAGGGACGAGCTGTTGAGCGAGGAGACAAGAAACTTGACTTGTTTGAAGAAGCAGAGATTCAGTCATCTGCCAGCAGCTCTGGTGGTTCTTTGGGTGGCTTCCTTGTCCCCTCCTGGACTTGGCTCCTTCCACCTTGGTTCTGCCTCCTGCTTTTCTTCTGTTCCTCGTCTAAAGCCCAGCCCCAAGGCCATGGCACCGCTGCGGTCACCTTGCGCACAGTCCCTGCTCGAGGCCACCAACACGGTCCCCCTGCGCATGGTGGGGACAGCAACGTCACCTCTGGATGATGTGGCATGTCCTTCCCTGCCAAGGGAAGGGCTCGCCTCCTGCCTGCCCATGGGTCACATCCCCAGGGCCACCAAACCCAGGTGATGCTGGCCCAGAGGTTGCACTTGCAGAAGAGGAAGCTGACGGATGATGAAGCCACGTTGGCTGGCTGCAGGACCAGGGAGCAGCCCATCCCGTGTCCTTGTTTGCCTTTCTCCATGCTGGGCATCAGCTGTTTGGGTGTCCCTGCATCTCCTGGGGTGATATCCATAAGCTGTACTGGTTCCAGTAGTAGGACACTGGTCTGCAGGGGTACCCTTTGCTCTGCAGAGGTCCTTCCCGGCTGGGTGCTCTGCAGGGAAGGTTAGATCCTGGGCAGCTTGTGTCCCTCTGCACATGGGATGTAAAGAAACAACATCCACGTTGCTCATGGCTTGGAGGAGCCACCAGCCTCCTCCTGGGTACGTGGCCGCTGGAGAACTGTGCTTGAACATGACTTTGGGGAGAGGGGGTCATCTGGGGGGCTGGTTACACGTGAGTGTGTCCCCTCCCCGGTGTGCCCGAAGGACTGGTGGAGCCTGAAGCCACTTGCCCTTTGCTTCCCCCACGTTATTAACAGCCACCAGCTTCTTCTGTCCATGACTGCAAAGCCTGAGTGACCAGGGTGCCAGGCGCAAAGGGAGGCCAGCACGTCGGCTTTTGGGTGGCTTCTCATATCCCCACTGGTCCCTTCCCTCCTGATGCCAATCGCGGCCACAACCCGCCTTGGCCACTGGCACCGGACCAGCTCCACTTGCCCACGATGGGATTGAGGAGCAGCTCCTTGGAGAGGACGTAGCTTTTGGTGCGAGCATGGGGCAACCTCTTAATGCTGCAACGGTTGGTTGATTTGTTGGTTGGTTTCTTGGTTGGTTGGTTGCTTGATTGGTTGGTTGGTTGGTTTCTTGATCTGTTGGTTGGTTGCTTGCTTGCTTGGTTTGTTGGTTGTTTTGTTGGTTGGTTGGTTGGTTGGTTGGTCGGTCGGTCGGTTGGTTGGATGGTTGGTTGATTGGTTTGGTTGGTTGGTTGGTTGGTTGGTTTGTTGGTTGGTTGGTTGGTTGGTTGGTTAGTTGGTTGGTTTACTGGTTCGTTGTTGGTTGGTTTGGCGGTGCGGCCATGCTGTTAGCTACATTGACTTGTCTGGCTGTTGTCTCCTAGTCGGAGGATCTCGGTGCCTGCGCCCAGTTCGAGAGCAGCAGACAGACCAGGAACATGATGCCTAGCGCCAGCTGTGTCTTCCCCACCTTCAACCTGCGGAAGCCCTCCTCGGAGACGGACATTGAGAACTGGGCCTCCAAGCACTTCAACAAGCACACCCAAGGGCTCTTCCGCAGGAAGGTGTCCATCGCCAACATGCTGGCCTGGAGCAGCGAGTCCATCAAGAAACCCATGATCATGACCAACGACCGCAACGTCAAGAAGGAGGCGTGCGAGATATTTAAACTGATTCAGATGTACATGGGGGACCGGCGGGCCAAGACGGACCAGCTCAACGTGGCCTTGGAGATCGCCACCAAAGGCTGGAGCATGCAGGGTCTGAGAGACGAGCTCTACATCCAGCTGTGCCGGCAGACCACCGAGAACTTCCGTTACGAGAGCCTGGCCCGGGGCTGGGAGCTCATGGCCATTTGTTTGGCCTTTTTCCCACCCACTCCCAAATTTCATTCCTACCTAGAAGGATACATTTACAGGCACATGGATCCAGTGAACGACACTAAAGGTAAGAGAGAAACCGCTGCCCGCTGGCTTTGGCCCCTGCTGACGTTGCAACCCGTTTATTTATTATTATTTTGTTGCTTTCCCCTTCGCATTCATGAGTCTCCTTGTCGAAAGGTGGGCGAGGAGCTCGTCCAACAGCCCTCCTGGAGGTGCAGCGAGCGCGGTGGTGCCTTTACTGCCAGCCTTTCCTCCCCGGCGCACGGAAATCCAGCATGAGATCCAACATGAAATGAGCTTTGACACCTTTGCTGCAGGCTCAGCGTCATCTACGCTGGGGGTGGCTGTAAGCGAGAGTTCCTGGAATTTCTCCTGGCCCGTGGGGACACCTTTAGAGGTCCCTTCCAACCCAAACCATTCTATGATTCTGTGATTTCACCATCACCATCTCCATCTCCAGATGCTTCTTCTGGCTTCTTCAGTAGCTTTGGATCAAAAAAAAACCCATGCTGGAAGGGGAGACAGTTTGATTCCCAGCTCCCGAGGTGGTTTTTGGTCATGGCAGATAGAAGAGACATAAATTTTGGCTATTTGACCCCAAATGGGTAGGAGTTGTAGGAGCCCCTCTCCAGTCCCGGACTTGGTCATCCCCCCTCCTTCACCGCTGGTGCTGTCTTGTAGGTGCTGGGATTTGGTCTGGCAGGGGCGTGGGGATCGTCAGTGCCTGCCCAGAGCCTGGCAGGAGGGGATGCTGCCTGCTGGCCACCTCCGGCACGGCTGGAGGGTTGGGCATCCCCACGTCCCATGGGTTGGTGCCATCTCGCAGTGGGTGGTGGATGAGGCAGAGGTGGAGGTCCAGGAGGTCCCAGGTTTTCGCCGTTGGCAGGCAGCCTTGGGAGATGGAGCCCGAATTGCTGCAGGTGTTTTCGGGTGCCCTTTGGCTCCCCGGGGAATGGGCAGGGACAGCTGGGGGACACCGGCATCACGTGGAGCCGTGGTGGATCTGCCCATCTTGGGGACATGAGGAGACAAGCCCAACCAAGGTGTCCACGGGGAAAGCGTAGGGTGGTCAAGAAAGCCCCATGTGCAAGAGCGTCCGCAAGGGTGACGGGACAGACAACCAGCCCTGGTGCCAGCACGCCGGGCTGGAGTTGGCACACGGGCGGGTACCACCGGGCGGGGGAGAACCCCTGTCACGGCACAGCTGGTGTCCCCTAGCCTGCTCGTGTCCCATCCGGCCTACCCGTGTCCCCCTGGCCTACACGTGTCCCCCCGGCCTACCCGTGTCCCCCTGGCCTACCAGTGTTCTCCGGCCTACCCGTGTCCCCCCGGCCTACCTGTGGCCCCCTGGCCTACCAGTGTTCTCCGGCCTACCCGTGTCCCCCCTGGCCTACCCATGTCCCCCTGGCCTACCTGTGTCCCCCCGGCCTACCTGTGTCCCCCTGGCCTACCAGTGTTCTCCGGCCTACCCGTGTCCCCCAGCCTACCCGTGTCCCCCTGGCCTACCCGTGTCCCCCAGCCTACCTGTGTCCCCCCCGGCCTACCTGTGTCCCCCTGGCCTACCCGTGTCCCCTCCGGCCTATGCGTGTCCCCCTGGCCTACCAGTGTTCTCCAGCCTGCCCATGTCCCCCCGGCCTGCCCGTGTCCCCAGCCTGCCCGCAGCAGAGGTGTCACGCTCATTTCATGGCCAGCGCCACGCTCACGCTGGGTTTGGCGCACCGGTGGCGGAAACCGGCCCCCCCCAGCCCCCTTCAGCAGCGACCCTGCGCTCAGCCCTGCTCCAGCCGTGCTCTGCCACCCCCCGCCAGCCATCGCCGATGGGGTTTAGTCTTTGTTTTCATTTTCAGTTTTATTTTTAACCTTAGTTCCAGTTTTATTTCGTTTTCATTTTATTTATTTATTTATTTGGTTTTAATATTCATTTTCATTTCATTTATTTTTATTTAATTTTTATTTTCAGTTTTATTTTCATTTTCATTTATTTTTTGTTTTTATTCTCATTTTTATTGTTATTGTAGTTTTGTTTCATTTTCATTTTTATTTTATTTTTCAGATGCATTTTCATTTATATTTTATTTTTATTTTCATTTTCATTATTTTTCATTTTCATTTTTGTTTTTCAGATTCATTTTCATTTTTTTATTTCTATTTTCATTTCCATTATTTTTCATTTTTCTTTTATTTTTCACCTTCATTTTCATTTTATTTCTTTATTTATTATTTTCATTTTTCTTTTCATCTTCTTTATTTTCGGTTTTACTTTCATTTTCTTTATTTTTATTTTTATGTTCATTTTCATTTTTTATTTTACTTTCATTTTTGGTTTTTTTATTTTCATCTTGTTTATTTTTTATTTTCATTTTCATTATTTTTTCTTTATTTTTCACTTTCATTTTATTTATTTTTTATTTTCATTTTTCTTTTATTTTTATTTTCATGTCCATTATTTTTATTTTCATTTCCATTATTTTTATTTTCATTTTCATTTTTCTTTTATTTTTCATTTTCATTTTTCTTTTATTTTTCATTTTCATTTTATTTTTTATTTTCATTCTTTTTATTTTTATTTTCAGTTTTATTTTCATTTCCAGTTTCAGTTTCATTTCCAGTTTTCGTTTCATTTCCAGATTTAGTTTCATTTCCCGTTTTCACATATGCTTTCCGTTCCAGTTTCCTTTCGACCGCTTCTCGTTCTCCCCTTCCGGTCCATGCCCTTGTCTTCATCGCTTTGTTTGTTTCCCAGTGACCCAGCACATTAAAGAAATCCTGGAAAGGACCAATAAGAAGAAATCCAAATTGAGAAAGAAACCCAAGCCCCATATCGAAGAGCACGATGGTAGGGGCCGTGGCACCGCTCGCTTGGGGCTTCTTTCTCTCGGCCCTGGCAGCCGCCCTCCTCCTCCTCCTCCTCCTCCTCAGCCTTCCTCCCGGCCCCCCCTCGGCTCTGCTGGCTGCCGGCGCTCGGAGGGGCTCTGCGGGGCGGGGGAGGGGGCAGCCCCCGGCCGGCGACGCTCCGACGCAGGATTCCGCAGGACCGGAAAGGATGGGGAGAAATAAATAGGAATCAGCTAAATAGAATCTCAAAATCGAGATTATACATCATCTGCCATCCTTTTGGCTGTTGTATATAATGGTACTTATAAATACGCAATATTATATATAATATTACACAAAAATATATAGTATTATATATTTAGTAGATAATACATAATATTTAGTATATAATATTTAGTATATAATATTTAGTATATTATATACTATATATTGTATATCTTATATAATATATAATATATAATATATATAATTTAGTGTATATAGTGATATATGATATATATTATATATACATTTAGTATATAAGATATAGTATATTTATCTATAACATTCTATATAATATATAGAAATACAGATCTAATGCTATACATTAAATATATAATATAATAGTTACGATGAATGTGAATCATGTCCCTAGAATAGATAATAAATAAATATATGAATGTAGGATGTTATATATAATGTTATAGATAAATATAGATATATAAAAATATATTAAAATATAATGGTATAGATAAATATAGAAAGCATCATACATAATTACATATAACATTATATATAATATTTTGTATATATTATTATATAATATTACATAAATAATATAAATAATTTATAAATAGATTATATATAATGTTATAGATTATATAACGTTATATATGATGTTATCTATAAATATATAAAATTATATATAATATTATATATAAATATATATAAAACTATATAAATTTACTCATCACTAACGAGAGGAGGGAGGTAGGACCGGAATTAAGCAGAACCACGCTGAAGATGCTGACGGGTTTTCTCGATGGCTGGTGATGACCCCGAGGTGGGCACAGGGCTCCCCGGTGCCGCGGCCGTCACCGGGGAGGCGGGGGGGGCGGGGGAGGAGCCCCTTTCCCGGCATCCCTCTGCGGTTTGGGGGGAGGGGGTTGCCGGGAACCCGCTGGCCGGCGAAGGCTCTGCATCCCAGCTGAAACCAGGAGGTTCCCGGCGCAAGATGAGGGACCTCGACCCGGAGCCCCAGCGATGGCGGGGCCCTGGAGCTGGGGGGAGGAGGCACCCCGAGACGTGGCTGCAGCGGCACCCATGAGCTCAGGCTGTTGTTGATCTTCATCGACGCCGCGGAGGGCGGGATCGGGTGCACCCTCAGCACGTTGGGAGATGACCCCAAGCGGAGCGGTGGGGTTGACCCGCCTGAGGGACCTGGACAAGCTGAAGTGGGGCCCATGGGAACCTCATGAGGTTCAACCAGGCCAAGGGCAAAGTCCTGCACCTGGGTGGGGGCAACCCCCGGTCTCCATACAGGGGATGAAGGGATGGAGAGTAGAGAAGGACTTGGGGACGCTGGTGGGTGACAGATGGGACACGAGCTGGCAATGAAGCCAGCCGTCTCCTGGGCTGCATCCAAAGACGCAACCTGATCTAGTTGAGGATGTCCCTGCTCATGGCAGGGGGTTGGACTAGATGGCCTTGAAAGGTCCCTTCCCACCCAAACCATTTGATGATTCGATGAGTGGGCACCAGATTCGAGGTCACCCCATCCTGGACGTCCCCCAAGCCTCCTCCTTTGAGGTGGCTTCAGACCCCGCCAGGCATCCATCAGCCCCCCCCCCGAGCATTCACTGCGCCAAAAATCCATCAGGGAAACCCTTTGAAGACAACGGCATCAGGGGTGGAGGGAAAAGTGGATGATCCCAAGTCCCCAAGTTTGGTTTTAGCCAAAAAGCGCCCGTTGGGGTGGGGACGGCGAGTGGCTGCCAGCCACCGGCTCTTCTCCAGGAGCCCTTTTTTCCCCCTCTTTTGCACCAATATTGAATAGAAAAAGCACATTTTTAGCTCCTGGACCGTTCTCACCAGCATGACGGGTTCGGGATGCGCCGGAATGTGCAGCTCCGGTGGCACAAAAGCCGTGCCAATGGCAGGACCGGTGCTGGCATCATGGTTTCAAAGCTACCGAAGGAGAGAAAGACCCAGATGATGGAAATTTTTGTTCAATTTGCCTATTTTTAGGCTCTTGGAAGAATTTATGGGGCTACCAGCATCTGCTGGGGTGGTGCAGAAGGTACCACCAGGTCCCCGGGGCTCTCGGCTGCGGGATGCTGGAGCATCTCCCTTGGGATGAGCCCGTTGGCAACTCAGGGATGCTCCAAGGGTTGAGGGCACCATCTCCTTGTTGAAGCACATCAGAAGAAGGGGCTGGATGGTGCGGAGAGGGATAAGGGTGGAGGTGGTGGCATCAGGAGGAGAGGACGGATGGTGGGGGGTGACAGTGGAGGCGATGGCTGTGGGGTGAAAAATCAGCTGGGACATCCCTGCACGAGGCCACCGGCATCAGCAGGGAGAGGATGGAGCCGAGGGGGCTCCTCCAGGGCTCCACGTTTGGTGGGTACAAGGACATGGCTTCTCCAAGGTCTGAGGCTCTTGGGGAGCGGGTTGACTTGTGGGGACACTCCCTGCAAGAAGGGTCCGGGGGCGGGGGGGGGGGGGGACACCTTGTCCTCCTCAACCCCCCCCACCAGGAGCAGTGACGGGGACAGAGATGGAGCAGCACCGGCGCTGCCCCGCGTCCCGGGGGGACCCTGACACCCTCCTGGAGCCGGGATGAGCTTCACCCCCCCTGGCAGGGGACAGACCCCCCCCATGGGCCCCCCATCACCCAGAGCTGACACCCCCCCCCCGTTCTCTCTTGCAGGGGTGGCAATAAGCACTTACGCCAAGTACTGCTACAACAAGCTGCAGAAGGCAGCTCTGACGGGAGCCAAGAAGGTATCGTCCAACCATTGGGCATGGGGAGGGCAGCGGTGGTGGGCAGCACCCCCCCCACCCCGGCCGGGACCTCCGAAGGGGCTGCTGGGGTCTGGGGGTGGGGTCTGGAGGACGAGGAGGAGGGATGAAGCTGGAGAGCACTGGGAACAAAGCGGCAGCTTGTTCCAGACCCGTGGTGAGGATGCTCCGGGCATCTCCAGCGCGGTTTGCCCATCACTCCATCCCTCCCGGGGACCTTCTGGGGACCTTCTGGGGACCCTCTGGAGCCCACCAGGTCCTGCCCAAACCTACCCATCACCAAGGGACCCACCAGGGATTAAGGAAATGAGCCTGGGAGCAAAAGCGTGCCAAGGACTGAAGAGGGTGATCCAGCAGCTCCCGTCTCCCCAGCTTTCGGGGGGGGCTGCCCTGCCGGACCCCCCGCTCCACCCAGGTCGCCGTCACCGCGGCAGCTCGCCGGGACGGCTCCGTCCCCGGGGCCATCGCTGCCGTCAGGGCAGCGGCTGATTTATTTAATAAAACACCCCAGACAGGGATTAGTTTCCAGCCTGGGGCGCTCTTCGTGGCCCCACCACCGCCACGGCTGCCTCAGTTTCCCCCCTCCTCGTTTCGTGGGGACAGAGAAGAGACAGTGGGACCCCTCTGTGGTCTGCAGCAGCTCGGCCCCTCCCGGCGATGTCTCCCGAGACAAGGCCCCGTGGTGGGAGGGGCAGCGGCACGCGCCAGGCTCACCAAGGGCTCCCTGATGGTCGCATCCTGCTGACTTTGAGGGCAAAAATGGGAGCCATTGAGGACCTGGAACCCACCAGCGGCTCAAGGCGCGGCTGGCGCAGCTCCTTCTGGCTTGGCCCTGGACGGGAGATGCTGGGTTGTATCCAGCTGTGTCCATCTCCTCTGCTGCATCCCACCATGCACACATCCACTGTGTCCATCTCTTCTCCATCCCACCACGCACACGTCCACTGCTTCCATCTCTTCTTCATCCCACCACGCACACATCCACTGTGTGCGTCTCCTCTTCTCCATCCCACCACGCACACGTCCACTGTGTCCATCTCCTCTTCTCCATCCCACCATGCACACGTCCACTGCCTCCATCTTTTCTCCATCCCACTATGCACACGTCCACTGTGTCCATCCCACCATGCGCACATCCTCTGCATCCATCCCTTCTGCATCCCACCACACACACGTCCACTGCATCCATCTCCTCTTCTGCATCCACCATGCACACATCTGCTGCATCCACCTCCTCTGCAGCCTGCCATGGCCGCGCACATCTCCTGCGTGGTGGGAAGGACAGCAGTGCCCTCCTGTGACCGAGCCACCAGCCCAGCTGGAGAGGGAGCCCAGAGGTTTCTCCTGGCCCCGCACCGCGCAGGAGCCGGTGCCAGTCCTGGTGTCCCCACTTCAAGCCAGCACGGGTGAACCAACCATGATGCTGGTGCTCTGCTTTCCAGGAGCATCCCAGAGCCGTGGCTCGTCCTCCTCCCTACGTGGCTCCTTGGTGTAGATGCTCCAGCATGGCTGTGGCCCCACGGCAGAGCTTGGGGGTCCTACCAAGCGCCATGGGGAGAATCCCCAGGGCTGGATTCGCTTTCTAATCAAGCTGGTGGGTGGAGGCACCTGCCCACCGGCTGCATTTTGTCACTGAGCTCCTGGCGCGTGGGGGGTTGGAGGGTGGCTGGAGTCCATCCACGGCTCCATCCACTGTCCCCATCACGCGATGGGCTCTGGCTCCGGACGCGTCGCAACCAGCCCTGGAGCTGGGCCGTGGGGTGCTGGGATTGAGCCAGACCCCACATGTCCATCCCGGCTGCGGGGACACCAGCCGCGGGTCCTGATGGCGCCGGGGGCCTCTCTTGTCTCTCACAGGGCCTGAAGAAGCCGAACATCGAGGAGATCCGCCACGCCAAGAACGCCGTCTTCAACCCTTCCATGTTCGGCAGCTCCCTGCAGGACATCATCAACATGCAGAAGGAGCGGTACCCCGACCGGCAGCTGCCCTGGGTGCAGACCCGCCTCTCCGAGGAGGTCCTGGCGCTCAACGGGGACCAGACCGAGGGCATCTTCAGGTAAAGCCACCGGCGCTTGCGGGGAGACCCCCAGGACGGTGGCAGCCTGGACCTTCTCGCAGGGGAAGCTGTAACAAGTTACCTGGTTAGGAGGCAGCTGCCCCCCTCCCCGCATCCCCATGGGTGCCTTTCTCCTCCCGGGGGGGCAGAGAGCAGCCCCCCAACTTCTCCTTGCTCCAAGGCCATGGGGATTTCTCCACGGCAGGGTCATGCCCGTTCTCTGATGCCCACCAGAGCCACGGCGGGGTCCTGGGGTCTGCACGCAGCCCTGTGGTGGGTTGACCTTGGCTGGACGCCCGGTGCCCACCCAGCCGCTCTGTCCCTGCCCTCCTCAGCGGGACACGGGAGAGAAAATACAACGAAAGGCTCGTGGGGCGAGATAAGGACGGGGAGATCACTCAGCAGTTACCGTCATGGGCAAAACAGGCTCGACTTGGGGAAATCAGTTTAATTTATTGCCAATCAAATCAGGGTAGGACAGTGAGAAATAAAAACCAAATCTTAAAACACCTTCCCCCCACCCCTCCCTTCTTCCCGGGCTCAGCTTCACTCCTGGTTCCTCTCCCTGCTCCCCCTGAGCGGCGCAGGGGGACGGGGAATGGGGCTGCGGTCAGTTCATCACCCGGCGTCTCTGCCGCTCCTTCCTCCACAGGGGGACACTCCTCACCCTCTGCCCCTGCCCCAGCGTGGGGTCCCTCCCACGGGAGACAGTCCTCCACGGACTTCTCCAGCGTGAGGCCTTCCCACGGGCTGCAGTTCTTCACGACCTGCTCCAGTGTGGGTCCCCCCATGGGGCGCAGCCCCTCAGGAACAGACAGATCCAGCGTGGGCTTCCCATGGGGTCACGGCCTCCTTCAGGCACCCCCTGCCCCGGCGTGGGGTCCCCCACGGGTGCAGGTGGGGATCTGCTCCCCCGTGGGCCTCCATGGGGCAGGGGCCCAGCCAGCCTCGCCATGGGCTGCACCACAGGCTGCCGGGGAATCTCTGCTCCGGCACCTGGAGCACCTCCTGCCCTCCTTCTCCTCTGGCCTTGGGTCTGCAGGGCTGTTGCGCTCTCATCTTCTCACTCCTCTCTCCGCTGCTGTTGTGCAGCAGGTTTTTTGTCCCCTTCTTAACCCTGTTACCCCCGAGGCGCTGCCACCGTCGCTGACGGGCTCGGCCTTGGCCAGCGGCAGGTCCGTCTTGGAGCCGGTGGCATCGGCTCTATCGAACATGGGAGAAGCTTCCAGCAGCTTCTCACAGAAGCCACCCCTGTAGCCCCCGCTACCAAGACCCTGCCCCGCAACCCCAGCGCAACCCCCAGCCCCACATCGCAGCAGGATGCCACGTCCCTGTGGGGCAGCAACCAGGTCCCAAAATGGCTCCATCCCCAGTTGATGTCCACTCATGGCTCCTCCTGACCCCCCCACACACCCAGGGCCCCCCCCCCAAAGCCGGGGGGGTGTTAGGCAGGTGGGTCCCCATCTCATGCTTGGGGACCAACATCTCTTCCCCTCGTAGAGTTCCCGGTGACATCGACGAGGTCAACGCCCTCAAGCTGCAGGTGGACCAGTGGAAGATCCCCACCGGCTTGGAGGACCCCCACGTTCCCGGTAGGACCCCGGGGTGCTGTGTGGGGTGCAGAATCGGGCCCTCCACCCACCAGGTCTCACATCTCCCCATCTTCTCCCCCTGCCTCCCCAGCCTCCCTGCTGAAGCTCTGGTACCGGGAGCTGGAGGAGCCACTGATCCCCCACGAGTTTTACGAGCAGTGCATCACCCACTACGAGAACCCCGAGGCAGCCATCGCTGTCGTCCACTCTCTGCCCAGGATCAACAAAATGGTGCTGTGCTACCTCATCCGCTTCCTACAGGTACGGAGGAGACCCCCCCCCGTGTCCCCTGTCCCCCCCACGGGGCCACCTCCCAGCCTGGTTGCCTCCCTTGAGGTGGCTTTGGGTTCCCCAAGTTGATGTGGGGTTACCCACGTGGTCACCTCCAGCTCATCCAAGAACTGGGAGGTCCACGTGGTCCCCCCCACCCATCTCCCACCACCCCACCTTCCTCCCCCTGCTCCCTCCAGGTGTTCGTGCAGCCAGCCAATGTGGCCGTCACCAAGATGGACGTCAATAACCTGGCCATGGTGATGGCCCCCAACTGCCTGCGCTGCCAGTCAGACGACCCGCGGATCATCTTCGAGAACACCCGCAAGGAGATGTCCTTCATCCGGGTGCTCATCCAGCACCTCGACACCAGCTTCATGGAGGGCGTCCTATAGCAGCCGCCACCGAGTCCCCCCCGCTGTGACGTGACCCCCCTCCCCCCCGACCCTGCTCACCCAAGGAGCACAAGCCGGACCCCACGGAAGGAGGGTGCTGGGTGGCTCGTCCCCCCCCAACGCCGCGGCACCCTGCCCGTCTCCGTCCCCCACCACCCGTCCTGCAGCGCGACACGGGACCGTTCCCCGAGGCCCATCCCGACCCTCCGGCCATCTCACTGCCCGCCTCTTCGCCGGCCGGAGGGATCGGCCACTTTGGGGGTCCCCGGGGGCAGCAGCACCCGCGGAGCAGGCGAGGAGCATCGCGGCTCCCCGGGGACGGGCAGCGTTTCCAGCCCCGCGTGGCCATGGGTGGCAGCGGGGACCTGGGGAGGCTGAGCAGGGACGGGGGGAGTCGAACAGGTCTCCCCACATCTCCGTTGGGGTTGGGTGGGGCTACGGCTGAGAGCAGAGCCGTGGGGCAGCCGTGGGGCAGCCATGGGGCAGGGAGCACCTCGGGAGCCGGGAGAAGCCACCGGCGCCGAGCTGAGCGGGGGACAAGCGCCTGGAGGACGTGGCACGTTGGGGACCAGAGTGCCAAGCGCCCCGGTGCCAGGAGAGCCGCAGCCGGCGGGGAAGGAGGCAGCAGGCGGCCCGCTGGACCCATCTCACCACGCGTCGGCACCACCGGCCCCCAAAGGACCTGACTCAGCACCCACCATGTCTGCTTGGCCCTGTTGGACCCATCCCAGGACCCATCATCTGCTCCTGGCCTTGAAAGACCCATCCTGACACCCACCATCGCTGCTTGGCTCTCCACCTTGGCAGCCATCATCTCCTCCTGCTTCTCCTGGGCCCATCTTTGTGCCTGTCATCTCCTCCTGGTCCTGCCCAACTCATCTTGGTGACCGTCATCTCTGCTTGGCCCTGCTGGACTCATCTTGGCACCCATCATCTCCTCCTGCTCCTGCTGGACCCATCTTGGTGCCCATCATCTCCTGGTCCTGCCCAACTCATCTTGGCACCCATCATCTCTGCTTGGCCCTGCTGGACCCATCTTGGCACTTGTTATGTCCTGCTGCTGGATCCATCTTGGCACCCATCATCTCCTCCTGGTTCTCCTGCACCCATCTTGCTGCCCATCATCTCTGCTTGGCCCTGCTGGACCCAACTTGGTGCCCATCATCTTCTCCTGGTTCTGCCCAACTCATCTTGGCACTCATCATCTCTGCTTAGCCTGGCTGGACACATCTTGGTGCCCATCATCTCCTCTTGGTCCTGCCCAACCCATCTTGGTGCCCGTCTCTCTGCTTGGCCCTGCTGGACCCATCTTGGCACCCATCATCTCCTTCTTCTCCTGCTCCCATCTTGGTGCGTATCATCTCCTCCTGGTCCTGCCCAACCCATCTTGGTGCCCATCATCTCCTGGTCCTGCTGAACTCATCTTGGTGCCCGTAATCTCTCCTTGGCCCAGCTGGACACATCTTGGCATCTGGCATGTCCTCCTGCTTCTCCTGGACCCATCTTGGCACCCATCATCTCCTCTTCCTGCCGGACCCATCTCAGTGCCCATCATCTCCTCCTGCTTCTCCTGAGCCCATCTTTGTGCCTGTCATCTCCTCCTGGTCCTTCCCAACTCATCTTGGTGCCCGTCATCTCTGCTTGACCCTGCTGGACCCATCTTGGCACCCATCATCTCCTCCTGCTCCTGCTGGACCCATCTTGGCACCCATCATCCCTGTTTGCAGGTGCTGGACTCATCTTGGTTCCCATCATCTCCTCCTCGTTCTGCTGGACCCACCTTGGTGCCCGTCATCCTCTCCTTGTTCTGCCCAACCCAGCTTGGCACCCATCACCTGTTCCCTGTCCTGCCCAGCTCATCTTGGTGCCCATCATCTCTGCTTGGCCCTGCTGGACACATCTTGGCATCTGTCATATCCTCCTGCTTCTGCTCAACCCATCTTGGCACCCATCATTTCCTGCTTCTGCTGAACCTATGTTGGTGCCTGTCATCTCCTCCTGGTCCTTCCCAACTCATCTTGGCACC